>VWZY01010923.1:7889-34400 GCA_013399075.1 Chloroceryle aenea
CTCGGGGATTTGTGGCGTGCTTTGTGGCTGCCCAACGTTGAGATTCTTTGGTGGAGGCAGGAAGGCTGAAAACCCCCTGTCTGAGTTGATAAGGGGCAGTGATGATGGTGTTTTGGGCAGGGGGATTTTTCTCCTCGGCGCATACCGAACCAAGTTGTTTGTCTTTTGAGGTGTCTCCAGGTAGGCAGTGAACTTGGAATAGCAAGATAAGGACTCTGCCAGCTGAGCTGTCCCGGTGGCTGCTGTCACCGATACAGTGTGACTGTGGGGGTCACATCTGATACACGTTCACTTCTTGCTTCTCGAGTGAAATGGAAATCCACAGTGGGCAGTCCATCAGGGAACGAGGCGGATCGATCCAGGCAGAAAACCTGGGGACTGGGCACCTGGANCGTTTTGGCTTCTGAAGCGAGGGCAGTTCTGTGCTGCTTTAATTCTGTTGTAACCCTAACAGAGGTTACTGAAACAACGGCAGCAGTTCCACCTGCGTTTCTCTCCCGTTACCATTCCGCAGTGATCTCCAGCCCATGCCACCTGCCCCACCACAGGGACTCGTGGTGAACACACTTTGGCATTTCAAATGGGATTTGAACTTGGTGGCAGCCGTGCAGAAGGCAGGGGAGTGTTTTGTTGAAATGATGCGGCCCTTGGAAGAAATTGGCTTGTTCAGGGCAGTGCTTTCAAGGTGGAAAGCATGGAAACGTGCTTTCCACCTTGGGTCTGATAGTTGTGGTGGTCGCCGGTCTTAGGAGTCGAGCATCTTGCGCTGAGCTTTCAGAAAAAAAGAAGAAAGGAAGGAAGGAGGGTATGGTTTTGTGTGGCTTTTCACTCAGGAGATTGAGAGAAATGTTGTGGGGTGGCTGAGTTCTTGAATGGCTGGTTCTTGAGGAGATGAGCTACTGCCTTGCAGCTCCTCTGCCCCCGCCCAAACTGGTGAAAGCCTTGACTACACAAAAACATGGCAGGAGAAGGGAACTGCTTCCCTTACCCTTCTCGGAAGAAATTTCCCTAACACAGATATTTAAAAGATGAATCTCCTTGCTCTGTCTCTGCTTCCATCACCAGCACCCCTTCTCCCTCCCCCAAAAGAAGGGAAACCAGAAGGCCTGCCTTTGTGCCTGCCTCTCCAGCTGAAGGATGGTCAACCCTTGGCTCCGCAGCCCTTGGCTCCGCAGCGGTTCCCAGGAGGCTGTCGCGTGGCAGCGGCACAACCGGACTCTGCGGCCCGGCGAGGTTGGGCAGTGTGGATTTTTGCTGTGGGAGGCACTGGACTCGCAGGGGCTCTTGGAGGTGGATGCTGCAGAGCTGGCTGGGATGCAGGCAGCACGCCCCACCTCATCCTCCGCTGCTGGGGCTTCGGGGATCTGCTGCTGTCTTCCTTTGTGGCTCTGTCTCTGTGGCACTCGGGGATTTGTGGCGTGCTTTGTGGCTGCCCAACGTTGAGATTCTTTGGTGGAGGCAGGAAGGCTGAAAACCCCCTGTCTGAGTTGATAAGGGGCAGTGATGATGGTGTTTTGGGCAGGGGGATTTTTCTCCTCGGCGACTACCGAACCAAGTTGCTTGTCTTTTGAGGTGTCTNGTGTCTCCAGGTAGGCAGTGAACTTGGAATAGCAAGATAAGGACTCTGCCAGCTGAGCTGTCCCGGTGGCTGCTGTCACCGATACAGTGTGACTGTGGGGGTCACATCTGACACACGTTCACTTCTTGCTTCTCGAGTGAAATGGAAATCCACAGTGGGCAGTCCATCAGGGAACGAGGCGGATCGATCCAGGCAGAAAACCTGGGGACTGGGCACCTGGAGCACATTGTCACTTGCCAGTGGCACAGCACCTCACACCGGTGTTGCTCGGCTGCCTCTCTCCCTGTTCCTTCTGGTAGGCTCGGCAGCTTTCCCCTGGTAGCTTTGCATGGATACTGGTAACAACTTCAGGAGAAAAGGCAAAGTTGTTGCTGTTTCCTCCTTATCAGAGGTACTTGTAGCTTTTCCCCATCCTAAGGCTTACTGATATTGGTGGTCACTTTCCCAGGACTTTTTTTTCTTATTAAAAAAAAAACCCAAACAACCTAGGATGAAATCTGCCAAGTTTTCTTCTCCCTCCTCTTCTGAGTTATCCTTATCTTGCTATTGTGTTGTAAGAACTTTTTTTCCCCCTGCTGGACTGTTACCCTTTAATCTGCATAAGAATACTTATTTTCTTTATTTTTTTTTTGTACAATCAATTTTTTGTAGCTCTGAAGATAGCTGAAAGCTCTTGAATGTCTTCTTGTGGTCCATCTAGTAATTTCCAAGTCAGGGTATGGTTTAAGAAATGCAGTGAGCTAATTTAACCGGACATTGTTCTGAAAGGAGAAGTTTCCTCTCTGCCTTTGTCCCCCCTGCACCCTTCCTCCCAACCACATGGCTCTGCTACTTTGTTAGAGCAGCAGCGCTTGTCAGGTCCTTCTGTGAACCACTTTAGTTCACTAAAATGGCAGAAAAATAACTCTAAAATGGAGAGCATTTTGCTGTTGTAATGAATCAAACTGGCTCATAAAAGGATCTGATGAACACCAGAGCTGGTACTAAGGACGAGGGGGGCCGGTGGCTTGGAGAGCAGCAAGGCCTTTTCATCTTTTCATTTGGGTGGCAGTGAGCAAGTGGATTGGATCAGTTGCCTGGGAACATTCATGGGAGAAATAGAAATAGAGTAATCATCTGTGAAGCAAAGGACACCAAAAGAAAAATGTGCTGGCCTCAGTTCAAATTGATATTAAAATTTCGTTTATTCTGGTGATGGTGTGGTTTGTGTGCTGTAAACAGCTCGCTGGAATTAACAATCCCCTGCCTGCCCAGAAAGCAGTGTTCCTTTGGAGGCAGGAGAGCAAAATCCGTGAAGATTCACTAATGTGTAAATGGCTTGTCTAGTGTTTCCAGTGAAAAACAGTCACTCTTGAAAACAGTTTATTCATGAGAAAGTGCATTGCTCTGGGGAGGTGGCTCATTCTTCTCTCTTTAATTTTTTTTCCCCCAAGCTTCAAGTTGTTCTTTAGGTTCCTCAACCTTCTGTGTCTATTTCTATGCCTCAAATTTTCTCAAATCAATGTAGAATTCAGTGGATTCAGTTCTTCAGAGTTTTATCCCAGGTATCTCCATCATTCCTTTTAGTCTGAGATTGTATGAGAGCTCTTGGCCGTGGTGGGTGGGTTAAGACTGTTCCTTCCCATCACAGCCTAAAGCCTTCTCATGGTGAGATGAACAGGCTCGTATTTATTTAAAATTGATGGAAAAATGCCGTTGCAAGTCACAGAACACATTGCTCTGCAGAGCAGCAGGCAGTTTCCAGTGTGCAGCCCAGCAGAGGAGCAAACACCTCACCAGAAATCAGGGGCTTGTTCCTGTAGCTGCTGCTGGGAGCCACCTGCCAGCTGGAGCTGAGTCCATAGCTCAGCAGGAGCGTGGCCTGGCTTGCTGCTCACCTTTCTGGTTTGTAGAGTGACCTGTGTGATCTGCCTGCAGCGTGGCAGAAAGGGGCTTCCTAGCAGCTGGAAGGGTGGAATCCCACGGTTTCTCTCCCATTTTTGGGAAGCTGTGAGCATTTGCAGTGCCTTAATGGCAGGCAAACACTTGCCTCAGTTACAAACCCCCCTCCCAGTGTAATCCGTTGCCTACCTGGAGACAGGAGATTCCAGCTAGGTTCCCCTCTGCAGGTTTTGGAAATAAAAAGTTCCCATTTGGGAGCTCCAGAGGATGATGGGAGGAGCAAGAGAGGGGACTTAAAATTCTCTCTGGAGGTGCTGAGGATCTTGCAGGCTGCTTTTGGTGAAAACTGTGTGAGGAGTGGTGGCCCTGACTGGCATTGTGTGTGTTCAGAGTGAATATTGTAGTTGCTAAAAGCAGCTTGTTTACATTAGGAATTGTGTGTGCTAGCTCTAATGGGCTTTAGGAAGCCCAAAGCACAGCTGTAAAACATCTGTCTCTGGGACCAGATCTTGTCTGATGAATTTTTGTCCTGCATTTCATGTTCAAATTTTAAAAAGAATTTGTATTTTCTTTTTCTTTTAAGTAGAAAAGTTCTTGGCTGTCCTGCTTCAAGGCTGGTTTACACTTGGAAGGCTATCATGCTGTTGTCTTGAAGGCAGAACTTAAAATAGTGACTCAGTATTAACTTAACTCTACTTCCTCTTTAAGCCGATCATCTTGCTTGCTATATGACCTTATAACACCTTAATTTAAAGGCTGCTTATTCCAGTGGATTAAATTTGGAGGTGTCTGGAGTGATGGGTATTGCTACAGGAAGGGTTTAAGAGGAACTGAGAAAAAGTGTTGCCTGCCCCTCACCCAAAAAAGGAAAAGGGGGACAGAATAAGAGCAGTGGGTGTTTCCCCCCTTGCTGATGCTGACATATGGTCTGAGCAGTCGTACGAGGTTTGCTGGAAGTTCAGGAGGAGTTTTGAGCTGTACCAGGAGCAGGACCTCCCTTTCTTTAATATTCCCTCTATCAAGCACTAAACCCACAGCCAGTTCTGTCTCCTTTCTGGTCGTCTTATCTTCAGCTCCTAAAAAACGTGGTCGCTTCCAGTGAGTGAATTTGGTGCTCTTTGTCCCATCTGTGCATGGAAGAGAGAGCAGGCAGAGTATCTGTGTCTCCGAGTGTCTGGATGGATTTTCTTCTCAAGGCTAGTGGCCTGGGCAGATGCTTGGAAGCCAGGAACCTAAGTGCTTCTCCAAACTGGTAACCCAGGTTCCCAGGGATGCTTTTTGAGGGCTGCCACAACAGGTTTGTACTGGTTGCCATTTACCTCGCACCTCTCATCAGATGGTCTCGGTTCTTTACCAAGTGTTAACCTTTCCTTGGGCTGCCCTCAAAATACCATCCTTAAAAGCAGAGTTGATCTGATATTTAGTACTTTACAAAGACATCAGTTTGAAGTGTGTAGCATCAGTGTCTGAAGAGCCCTCTGTTTTTCAGAATTTACATCTTCATCCTTTAAATATTTTTCTTGGGAGTAAATTCTAAACAATTATATTTTGTGTTTTGAGTTTAGGGGCTATAAGCTTCCCCTCTGTCCTACAGAGTTTCCTGAATAAGCTCTGCCAAACAGCCTGTGATTATTATGTGTTGAGCTTAGGTTTAGGAGTAGAAAGAGTTTAGATAATAGACTTGCTGTTCTGTGCTGTGTTATTGGCTATTTTGACTCACATTTTCCTGGATGCTTTTCTTCCATCCCAAGTATTTAATTTACCTACAACTGCACAGTGTCTTTGAAGAGGGGCATGGTTCCAGGCAAGGGTTTGTCATTTGCTGGGTGTGCTCTGGGCGTCAGGGTGAGTTTTACTGTACCTCTGAAAACTTGGATGGTTACAACTCCTTGAAAAGAAACCGTTGGCTTGCGCTGCCTTGCACCTGAGAGCTTTAGCAGGAGGCTTGCTCTGCTGCCTTCAGGCTTGGGCTGTGCTCAGCACAGAGTGGCAGCAGCACCTTTCTTGGATCAGAGGAAGCAGGAGTAGGTGGAAGGTGCAGGGAGGCAGAGTTCTTCCACTGCTTGCAGCAGCAAAGGCCGTGTCCTCTGTTTGGAGAGGGGAGAGGTTCATACCTCCAGCTGAGGAGCTGGGCACAGTCCCCACTCTGTAGGTAACAGAGGGGTTTGTTTGCAGCAGCTAAGATGTTGCACAATGACTTGTGGATTGGAGCTGGAGATTGAACTCGGTCTTCCAGTAATTCCTTTAAGTGCTTAACCTAAATATGTTGTAGTTATTTTAAGTACGTTTTTATAACAGTAGTCAAGCTTCAGGCCAGTGCTTTGGCTGTTATCACCTCTTACGACTGCTGCTTCAATTGGAAAAAGTAAGAATATTTTAATTTTTCCACCACTTAGTGCTGTGTTTAATTCTCTCTCTCCAAACATGAAAAAATGTTTTGAATACAGCTTCAGTATTCTGAAAATTTCAATGTATAACACAACTTTGGTTTGAGTTATTCCCAAACCAAACCTAAACCCCCCTGGAGGTACTGAGCAGCCTCCAGAGAAGTCCTGCTGGTGCTGCAGTGTTTGGTATTGTCAGTGTTTCTCTTACTGCCCTTACCCACCCTTTTTTCCTACTCCCCCAAGGGGTCAGGAGCTGTGACTGCTGTTGAATGGCGTTATCTTTTATCCAGGAAGGGTAGAATTTCAGCAGAGTCCCCCAGTCACTGTTTTGAGTGTCCTTGTCTCACTTGTGCTGTGGTCTTCAAGTCTGTAATCCCAGTGGTGTTGTGGAAGTACTGGTAAAGTGGACTGAAACACAGTTTCTCCCTGAAGGAAGGTGAAAGGATACACTGGAAACTGCATCACCCAAGTAGCATATTTGTCAAGAGCTGTTAAAACCCTGTTCCCAAGATGGTCTTGCCTTTTTGAGCACCAGAGGGTAGCTCTGCCAGTCGAGACCAGAGGGGCTGTCTCATCCAGAATCCCATTTCACAGGGACCACAGTGGAGGCTGTCCAGAAACAAAGCAAGCCCCTCAGCCTCCTCCACAGCTCCCAGTTACCTCAGAAAGAGTGACAGGGAACACTGAATGAATTTCTCTTGCATGAATTCATCTCGTCTTTTCTCGGTCTGTGTAAACTCTCAGCTTCCACTGGGGCAGTGGCAATGAGTTGTGCAGCTTAGGTACACATTGTATGAAGAACTGCTTCCTTTTGTTTGTTTTATTTTGAACCTACCACCTGCTAGTTTTGTTTGATGTTCTCTAGTTTCGTTGTTAAAAGAAAAAGGGAACAATGGTTCACTACTTATCTGTTCCGCGCCGCTCCGGCGTTCTTAGTTCTGGGACTCTCTTGTTCTCTCCCTGGTTGTCCCCTCTCGAGGCTGGGGATTCTGGAGGGTGTTCAGATGCCTGTCACCCTGCTTTGGTCCTTCTTGAAGTGCAGGTGGGCAGAGCAAATACTGGCACTACAGCAAACTCTGGGTACCTCATACATCCCACCTCATCTCTCCTTCAATCCGTGTTTGGTTTGGGGGGATTATTTTTTGTTATTGGTTTTTTTTTTTTTCCTTCAATATGCTTAGCATTCTGTTTACTCCTCTGACAAATCTTGTCTTGCTAGATCTAGCCCCCAAATCTCTTTCTTAACAATGAGGTAATCGTGTCAGAGCTCGTGAAATGTATGCAGAACCAGCTGGGTTGTGTTTCCTCAGGTGCATGGCCTTCTATTTACCTTTGCTGAAGTTGATTTGCATTTTATTACACCTACAGTGGGTGCAGTGAAGTTCTGCTGCTTCCTGCATAGCTGATTTTAATTTTTAGCAAAATGAACTTTCTGCAACCTCACTTCAAGGCTCACCAACTGTTTCTGCATCTTTTATGTGCATGCTAAACAACACGGGTCTGGAAAAGAGTCAGGTGATGTTTCCTAACACTTTTCTTCCCTGTTTTGAACTCTTATCCACGTGAAGACCTTCCTCCTTTTGCTGTTGTAGCTTCGTTTCCTTAGGAGCCATTGGTGGAGGACCTGTGTGCAGCAGTTGGCTTGTGTTTTGGTCAGCCACGTTGGCTCAGACTTTGAGCACTTACCAATTGCTTCCAAGGATTGTCATGTATTAGTAAGGTGAAACTTCTCTTTGGGAAAACAGCAATGTCACTGTCGTGGTCTGTACCTGGCTGCCTGCCCGTGAACGTGGGTTCTTGGATCTTCTACTTACTTGCCCTGCTAAGAAATTGGACTTGCTGGCTCATTCTCTGCTGACTCAAGGTGTGATCACCTCCCAAAACTGAGGCACGGTTGATGTGAAAGCAGCACCTGAGAGCCAGCCACGCTGTGGTGTAGTGGATAGATTGGCTGGTTTATTCTGCAGCTTTTCAGAACTCTGGTAAATACCAGCTTGCTTTGGTAACTTGCTACTGTTTGCTTTGCTTTGACCAAACTGCCTTGGAGGCTTTATGGGAGGCAAAGGATGAAAGCCTCCTTTAGCTTCTCCAGTGACAGTAGAGGCAAAAAAACATTAAAACTTTTATTTTCTTGGAATATTTCTTTCATATCTTGGTTAGATATTAGCCCAGTGGATTCTCTAGCAGGCTTTGTCTACCTGGTGTGTGTGAAAGGACCTTTTATTCCTTGCCCCTATAGGAACCATTTCTTTTGCTTGAGTTTTTCTTGCTAGTTCTCTTTTTCCTCATTTATTCCCTTCTTGATGAAAAATGTTCTTACCCATGGCCTCTTGTCCTGTTCTGAGTGGTTTAAATTGCTGGTTTAACCAGCTTGTGGCTTAAATATGATGAATATTTCCCCCCCCCCTCAGTTCTCTGCATTTTCAGTATAATATTTTTGGCCATTTCTTTGCAGATGTTTTGTCCAACTGCCTCATTTTGTTTCTTTTACCAAGCTTCCTCATTTTCATGCATTTTAGCCTTTGAAACTCAGCATTCCAGTCATGCATTTTTTTTTTGTTGCTGGTGCTTTATTAGGAATGTGAAACTTAAATATATTTAATGGATTTCATTAGCAGTAGCTGCGAGTCATGGTATAGTCAAGTCAGATATACCAGGGATAAATCTGAATGTAATAGAATTTGTTGGCTGTTGAGAGGGTCTGTAATCGAGTTAAAACGCAGCTGTATTGCCCTGTGTGCTTCCCTCTAACTTTGGAGAAGTTGTTGGATACACATGGTTCATGTGCTCCATGTGCCTGTTTTTCTTGCCAGCAAACCTTACGAAGATGCACGACTGGCATGGAAATTTATTTTGAATGCCACTGATTTAAAAGTGAGACAAAGTATGTGACTGTGTCCTTCAGTTTTAACCCCCATCAATGGTAAATTGATGCGTTGTTCCAGCAGCCATTCTAACCCAGTATCACAATCAGCTGCAGTTATCGTGGGAACCATAACTTGGACTTTTCTTGGCTTCCTCCTTGAAAACCCGTACTGTAGTTTATTATTTAATTGTTCCCAACTGAGGTCTCTGTTCTGTCATAGTCTGTGACGTGCTGCGGTACCACTCTGTGTAAAAAGCTTTGGTGCTTGCAGCAGGGGTGGAACACTAGGAGTTTATTCACAGCTTCATGGAGCACCGTATTTAGAAAAACATTTGCACAACTAATTACCACTCCGTCCTGCTTTTTGTTGCTTGGTTGTTCGGGTGTGTTTGAGAATTCTGTTGCTTTGCTTAGCTGGGAAGTATTTGGGAAGTAGGAAGTCTGTAAATCGAAAGTTCCAGGCATTGGCTGTTAATTCTGTGTTTGATTTGATAATTGCTGTTGGAGAAGAGGCTGTCTGGAGAGTTATTGAGGCTTTCAGAGTAGCTTGGGATCTGTACTCGTGCAGAATGTCAGCATGAACTAGGGGGTTTTAGGGAGCTTTTCACTTCAGCAATGGAATAAACTGGTTGTTGGTTAAAGGTGGTGAAATCTTTGAGACCCAACAGTCATGAAAGCAGGAGAACTGATTTTTAGAAGGGAGGAGCAGCTCCATCTTCAAGATGGTTGCTCTGAGAGGTGGCAAGTATGAGTTTGTAACAGAAACAAACAGAATGTTGAGAGAGATCCTACAAAATTAATTTGTTTTCTTTATTTTCCCTCCTCTGAAAGGCTTGTGCCCAATCCAGTTGTCGAGGAGTCACGGTTGTGCTGTGATAAGTTAATTTTTAAACTTTCTCCTGGAAGTTTGCTACTTCAGCTTCTAGACAGCCTGCTGTACGTACAAGATAAGCTCAGGAGTTGTTTTGTTTGCTTCGGAAAATAAGTCAAATTGCAAGCTCTGTGCTTAGAGGTAAATTTATTGAGGGTATGGGGAAAGAAACTACAGTAAACTAAAGACTAGGGTTTTGGTTTAAGAAAGAACTGAAGGGAATTTTAGGATGGGGTCATTTCTTAGTTCAGATAGGACTAGCAAAGCACCTACAAGTAAGTGGAGGGGAGGTTTTCTATCTGCAAAGTAAAGGTTGGTAACAAAATTTGAAGTTACAAAGGTTGAAGCTAACCCAGCCTAGACACAAATCAATAGCAGTTTGTTGGGAGATGGTGAATTCTCTCAGGTAGTGTTTAATGAGGGGTGCTCTTGCTGTTTTCTGGGGAAATCTGGAATTTGTTTGTTGAAAGCTGGGTAGCTGTCGTGCATTAGCACGACGCAGCGCTGATACTGGGAGATCACAAGCTATCAGTCACTTAATGCCCAGGTTTAAGTGGAATAGGGGCTTTTATGGGCTGATTTATTAGGATATGTTGCTCATAGGCTCGTTTAAAAGTGTCACTAGCAAATTTGATACGAAAAAAATGGCACGAAGACAGTTGGAGAAGGTTTCCTCATGGTCTAGGAATAGCAGATAAACAAAAGGAGGTGCTGGAATGCTGTGCTTCCTCCCTCACCCTCCTTGCCCCCCATCCCCCTACACACATGGGGTTTTGAAAGTGGCATTGGGAGGGGAAGTAGGTCTTAAATCTAGTAGCATGAACAAAGCTATGGGTTATAGGTATCTGCTCCTGTTTCTGTGATCCTTGCACAGGCATATAGCACTTTGTGGCCCCATCCCCCAGCAGCAAGGCAAGATCTTCTGGGCCTGGCACAGGCTTTGCAAATGCTGTGCCCCATCAGGTATATTTTTAACAAACTCTTCTGAGTAGTTGGGTGTTGCCCCCCCAGATGGCAATTGCTCATTAAATTCTGATTTTTGAGTTGCTGAAAATCAAGACAACTGTATGTTGGGCTTCTTTATTTTAGACTGGTTTAGAAGCTCAGTGTTTTAAATCTGGAGTATGCTAAAGGCATCAAGCTAAAAGGCAGGACAGTCTTTCTGGGGCCAGATAAGTCTTTGGGATATGCTAGGTGTTGGTGAAAAAGGGATATGTGTTGATGAGAGCTATGAAATGATATCATGTCCTTTGGCTTCCATATCCCTCTTCTAGAGGATGTAAGGAGTTATGTGTTGGCAGAATAGAGTTCCAGTGTAGGGTTTGTTGTAGGGTAAAATAAAGCCTGACTCTGACAGCAAGTTGTCAGTTTTCTTTGCTTTGTCAAAGGCTTGGATACATATTTGTTCCTTCTGGTGTACCCTGAAGTTGAACAGGGCAGTAGAGCTCATCCTGAGTGAACCACAACAGTAAGCTGATGGAAATTTTAGGTGGAAGGTACTTAAAGATGGTCATAAAGATGGACTGTGCTGTTCTGGTTCTGATGCCTCCTTTTCCCCCTGTATGATTTCTGATCTGAACCAGACAGACGTGTGATTGGAGCACGAGTTGATTTACATTTGTCCATCACTCAGCCTCATTTTCTTATTAATGAGATAAGTAGAAGGAAACAAATTGTTTCTGTTTAAGCACCATTTTCCAGTGGTTAAGAATGATGTTTTTTCTTGCCTCTCTTCTTCCTTTTCCCCCTTCTGTGCCTGCAAAAGAGACAAACTATCAGCTAGTGTGATTTTAGCTGGAGGAGTGGAAGAATAATGCAGATATTTAAGGTTCTGGGTATAAAAGGATGATTCTCACGTAGATACAACTGTAATATAATGATGTGAATGTGGAGTAACTTCTGAAAAGCATGTGACTGCAAGGAGGGAGAAAAAGCAACGGGCTACTGCAGCCACTTCTTGTCCATTCAAAAACAGCAAGCATTTTCATAGACTGGGGTGCTGTCCACTGGGTTTAGTCTTTCAAAAATCAAGAGCTGTTCTGAAATCAAGAGAGATTCTGGCTTGTGATAAGCCTGACCCTATCTGCCTATTCCTCTGGTCCCAGGCCATCATTTAACCTGTGTGATTCCAAAGCTGCTGTGCATATGGAATCTGTGATATGCTTAAATCCACGTGCAGGTGGCGTTTTCTGTGTTAACTCCAAACTCTGTACTGTGTTTCTGTGTGTCTTGTAATTTCTCTTTTAAAATCTTTGTGAAATTAATAACTTGGATCTTGGCTGTAATTAACAGCATCCATAAAAGTGATCTGTGAAGGAAATTTCTTTGGAGGTGAACAAAATTTCAAGTCATAACTGTTGTGCAGTTTGGTCCAAGTCAAGGTTTCTGTCACACGAGATGTCATTCACTGGAATTAAACCCATTTCATACCAAGGCTTCTGTTTTAAGATACAGGTATTTTCAGCAGTAGAAGGTTAAAAAATGATCTCTTGAAATATGTTCCTGTTATCTTGAAATATGTCTTGAGTCAGCAGCTAAGTCAAGTTCTGGTTTTGAAACCTGATAGATCCCAGCCTCTGGTATTCCTTCAAATAAAACTGTCTTTTGCTCAGAGATTGAACATTTGGAGTTAGTCATAGATGTGAGCTTTGTGAAGTTGCGAAAATGAGGCTTGGGTTACAGAGCCAGAAATCACTCTTTTAGAAGTTTAATTTGTTCGTTCAACAGATTTGGCATAGCCAAGGGTGGAAACCTGCTCTCCCGAGTGGCATTTGCTTTCCCCTGTCCGTGTACACATTTCATTTGTTAGTTGGCTGGCTCACTGACCGCAGCAAAGCGATTACGTGAGGTAAAGCAGAACAATGCCCAAAGAAAAACTGTCCTCTTGCACTAATTTTTAGGTATTAAATAAAGGTTATTCTTCAGTTATGACCCTGGAAATCCACATTTCCAACTAGAGAACTAATAACTCTTCAGTGGATAAAACCTCTCGCTCTGCTCTGTAATGCACATAGCCCATGATGGGGGTATTTGCTGGAAGCTTTTGAATCAGACTTTAGTCAATCTATAAATTTTCATTCCCTTCTTATACTATTTGTTGAGTATAATTATGATTCAGTTGAGGATCACTGCATAATTGCACTTGATAAATGGAGTGGATCTGCTGTATGCAACTTCAGGTAAAAGATCACCTCTCTACTGATGCTGAATGATAAAGCCACTGCTAGTTTCTTTCCCTTCATCAATAGCGTTGCATTTCAGCAATTGCACAGTTGGTATCCCTTTAAAAACACTTCTGACTTGGTGGAGAAGCATCCTGGGTGATAGCTCTTGTATTCAATGAGTTCTGAGATGTTGCTGAAAGATTTATAGTGAAGTCCAAAGCATTTCAAGGCCAAGTATAGCAGTCTTGTCAGATACAGCTTTACAGCCTAGTGACTTATAATGAGAGGAGAATGTAATTAGAAATTGTCCGTGTCTTTACTGAGTACTGATGAAAACTATGGCTCAAAGGTTAATTCAAATAATAATTAATATTGGTTTCTGTCAGAACAGGGTGGTAATGAAATCTTTGTCGTGCGACGACTCTGATTTTAAGAAGTGGGTGCGTAAGAAGCAGAGGCTACAGTTTCCCTTTTCTGATTATATTCTGTTATCTCACAATCAGCATGGTGGCTTGATAAAGCATAATTGGAGGGCAATTTAAACGCACTCAGAAATATTACAACCTACAGTGAAAATCATCGGACGTGTTGCATCTGTTTAAGGCGAGGGATTCAGAGCTAGATTGCTGAAGTAGATGGATTTGCTAGAAATGATCCTCAAGGACTGTGTAAGAATATTTATTTATTTTCTGGGTTAATAACTGAGCAATAGCATGTGTTTGCGGGAAGGATTCTTAATAAGATTTGCTAGCAGGAGAAATGGGGGATGTTCCGTTGATGTTTGTTTAAGTTGGACTAGTTTCAACGAAAGCGATAGACCAGGTTTTGCTGGCAACCAAAACAAATTCTGTTCAGTTTCTTTTTCCCGAGTTGAGATTTTTCTATCGGGGAAAAAAAGAAATGCTGTTAGCTTTTGCTTGAGTAAAAACTGTAATTTTTCAGTTGTGAGTAGCTGGTGAGATACCAGCCCTGTTATTTCGAGAAGCATTTCATGAATGCTTTGCCGTCTTCTGATTTTGCTGCATCTGCTCTGATCCTGGTCTTAAAAGCTGCTGTTCTTCAGAAAGTTGCAGCTCTAGCTTGGTCTTGGGGATCCAGAGAGCTCTGCATAACATGCCTTTCTCAGACCTCTCCTTTCCATCCGATCTGCTCACCTTAAATATCACTGGGCTGCCTCCCACGATTCTAAACTTGCTGCAATTTTAAGGCTGTTGCCTCTATGGCCAAAAAGGAAACGTGAGTCCCTCTAAATGAGATCAAAAATCAGGTGTTTTCATTCTTAGGCTTGAGAAAGTGATCACAAGACTTGGGGTTTTTAAAATATTTATAGTTTTGTCCCACTCATCTGGATAATGTTGTAGAAACTGCTTCAATTCTTGGGAAGCAAAGGCTGCCCACAGTCAATATTGGACCTCTCAGGGGTGGGGGCACCCAGTGGGAAATGAGTTACATGGTGGGGGGCAGGAGCTGAGGGAAGGGGGGGTGTGAGGGATGTCTGGTGGGTGTTTTAAAACTGTTGAGATGAGAGAGATGACGCATTATGTTGATTTCTCAGAGCTAACCCTGCTGTTCTTGCTTCTTTCTTTACACACTTTCTCAGAAGCCTGGCTGAGGGAGTCTGTGCCACGGTGAAATTTCCACTAGATGAGGTTGAAAAAAACCAAAACAAACCAAAACACAAAAGGGCTCAAATTCTAATGGTAGCACCGAGCAAAAGCTCACTGTGCAACTTAAATGCTTCAATTTTCTCTCCTTTATTTTATTGTAAGCACAGAAATGCTGGCTTGGGAACTGAGCTGTAGTTCAGAGTCCTACAGAGATGAGCGAAGCTAAAACGCTAGTGCTTGAAACTTGAGTGAATGAACTTGACCAGGAAACAGACTTTGTGTAAAATGAAATCTGCATGCAATTTTTCAGAAGCTAACAAAAGAAAAATCAAAAGGATGGCTGAAATCTTAGTGAATTAAAGTTGCATGTTTATGCTTAATTATTTAGTTCTTGAAGAGAATCCATCGCCTGTAGAGTTGGTCCAGCATCTGTAGAAAGTCTGCTGTAGTGGAAGGAAAAAAAATCATCTTTCTGTATCTGAAATACTGTGAGATTTACTGAAGTGCAGAGTCCTAATATGGAAATATGCCTCGTGTAGCAAGACTCAAATGTGCCAGAATTTGCTCTACTACTCCAAAGGTGTCAGAGTACAAATGTGAATAGATAAAAATTCAAAGGGAGGTTCTTTGAACATCCTAAACCCATCTTTTTCTTTCTGTCTATTCTTCCAAACAGCAATTTGAACCACACCTTAGGTGCCAGCCCCTTTCCATGCCAGGGCTGCACATTGATAGGGAGGTATCAGTTGAGATTACCCATATTTAGCAAGAAATGCACGGAGTGGTGTGCATGTGCCATCCCCAAAGAGCAGTGAGACGGCGTGGTGGGGCAGGGGGGAAGGGAAAAGGAGGATGGTCACTTCACTTCATCTTTTTTAACAGCCTAAGTGGCAAAGTTGCTCGGGTTAGGTCTGCTTGAAATGTTTCATAGACTGCCCTGGAGCTTGCTTTCTCCAACCACTTGAAATTCTTTGGGAAGGGAATCTTCCAGAGGGTTGTATCTGTGCTGTGGGATAAACAGTTGTCGTGTGAAACTGATGCGAGCCTTAGTTTTACTCTGCCTCCACTAAAATACACTTTTAGGGTAGTTTGTGCAGGATCAGCACAGAGGAGTACAAAGAGGGAGCTTTTCAGTACAAAGGCTGCCTGTTTGGCCTGCCCAAACCACCGTGAATGTGTTTAAAGGGGACTTTTATTACCATGGAAACTCTCAGACAGGAAGGAATTTGTCCTGCCATATCTAGAAAATAGTCTGTAATGGTCAGCTCTTGGAACAAAAGTGCTCCAAATAGTGGGATATATTTAAAAATTCTTGTGGTGAATATGTTTTTTAAAAAAAAAACCCAATCTGTAAACCCCAGTCTTATGCTAATGGCCCTTTAGCGTGGGGGTTTGGGGAAGACTGCAGCCAAGTACAATGAGCAGGGGAAGTGTTGTGAGAAGAGTAAGAAAGTTTTACTTCTCTGTGTCCAGGAGGCTTCCTAGGTGTCGAGTGGCTGGAGATGAAATATTCCTCCTCTCAGTAGCATGTTTATCCATCACAGCCCTTCGCCGAGGGGCTGGAACTGCTGGAGGCAGTCCTCTGAGCACCCTGGATTAATTGCTTTTGGAATGTCTTAACTAAAACCTGCTCTTTTGACTCTCTTGACAAATATCTTTAGTATTCACAAATGGCCTTTATTTTCCTAACTCACACTGAGATACAACATCTCTTGTCTAAAAAGAAACTCTAGCGCCGGGTCCCAGAATATCTGCACATCCTTCACTGGAGTCGTACGTTGGTATGAAATAACCCCAGGTCAGCCCTCTTCCAGGCAGCAGGAGTGGCTGGAGGTAACTGCAGGTTTTACCATGCTTGGTGTAGTCTTTGGTGTCGATCTGATTGTGTGTTTGATCGCTTAGACACAAAATATTTCTCTCATGTATTTGATCTAATTAGAATTTTTATTCTCTGCAAGTCAAACCAGCAGACACTGGATTCTCATGTTCTATCTATAGAGCAAACGCCTGGCTTGGTTTAATGCTTTTCAGGTTAAGTTGTTGAACCACCTGGCCGTGGCCTGAAGGCAGTTTTGAGCGAGTGGTGTGGTAAGAAGCTGATCCAATGGGTTGTGCTGCTCGAAATCAGCCGCACCGCTCTTGCTTCTTTCCTTGTGCTGTCACTGCTGTTCAGCTGCCCCGTGGTGACATCTTCTGATGGCAGCTCAGGGTTAGAGCAGCTTAACCTGGAGTGTCAGACTGCACCCGAATGTTTTCTTGAGATGTTTGGGGGCAGTAGAACGAAAGCATCTTGGTTGAGGTTAGGAACGGGAAAACTTGGGAGGAAAAATTGTCACTAAACTTTTTGCTGCCCTGTCAATTTTGCACTGACTTGCAGCTGCTGAAAAATCAGTGTTCAAGGTCTAATCTACATGGCAGGCTAGATAAAAATAAAAGAAAATTAGAAAATATGTAATATGGAGAATTTCTCTGTGTCTTTTACAAGCATTGAATGACCTTGTTTGCATTATCTGGGTTAACACTGTAATCTGCTGCTCTCATAGGAGGACTTCCGTCTTACACGTTGATCAGTTTAGGTTCTTGTCTCCTGACTTGAGGAGCCAAAAGGATAGCAGAAGGTAGTTCCAGCCAGGACTAAAAGAAACCAAACCAAATGACAAAAAAAAACAAACAACAAACCCACTCTGCTCTTTGTGTTTATAAACCTATCTCTGTTTAATGACTCTTTCCCTGGTAGGGCTTGGTCTGCTTACCTTGTCTGGGAACTGGGGGTAGGCTGCCATCCAAACTGTGCCAAGAGATGGGCATCTTAACTGTGGACAGTCATCTGTCTTTCCAAAAGTGTAGAAACCCCCGTTAGATGTATCTCCCTACTATATTGTTAACTATAAATAACAACATCAGAAAGGAAATGCTGGTGACATCATGTATGACTTAATACGGTTATTAACTGCGCAGGTGTTGTAAAGCTGTGAATCTAAACTGTAGTGGAATAATTGTACCATATGTCAGGGTTTTTTTTTTCTTCAATTTTTATTCTTCCTCATTTCCCATGTTTGTTTTTTCCCCTTTAAAAAGGTATTTCTGTGCTGCTTTGGTTCTGTAATACCTCACTTCAAAAAAGGAAAAGAAAAAAAATAACAATCTTCCAGACCTCGATGGTTTTGATCTTAATTCATCCACTGTTTCCCTACTCATTTCTCCAGTCTGCATGTATAGTTTTCTCTCCTTCCTCACCGTTCCAGTTCTAGGCTCCCTCTTGTCGGCAGTTCTTCATCTGCTGTGCATTTCATGAAGGAGGCAAATGCCCAGCCTGCTCTTTTCTGCTCCCTCCCGCTCGCCTGAGCAGCTCGCACCCAGCGCTCGCATGGCTCGGTGTTGCTCTCCTGATGGGAAGTCTGGGAAGCACTAAATCATCCGGCTGTGGACTGCTTCCTTCAGCTTTCTCCCCAGCAGATCCGTGGGCTGGGTTTGCAGTGATGGCTGCACGAAGCTTTAAAGCTCAGGAGCGGGGATGGGCTTTCTGCCCCCACCCCACCCCCTCGCCCCACGCCGGCACAGACATTTCCCTGCTCTCCAGCTGCTCTGGTTTCCATCTGTTACAGGGCCTTCTGGTGCGACTGTTTCATCATCTGCTGAGCCGAGTGAAATGTTGAAGGACCAGACACTGCGCTGACCTGGGGAATTAGGGGGTTGTGGTTTTGGAGAAAATGGCTCGCATGCTTCTTTGCCTTTCCTCTCGGAAGCGTGGTGCGCAACACATGCGCATCTAATAATAGTGAAAAACTTCATTAGGCACCTTCTCCTTTCTTTGTAGCAAATGTGTTTACTCCTCTTCATTGCCTGTGCGGTGATGTAGGGCCTGCCCGAGCTGGCAGCTGCCCCCCGCCCTGGCAGGAGAGCTGTGCTTGGGTCTGTGATGGGCTGAGGCACGCGCGGCGATGCTGAAGGTTAACTTCCAGCACACGGTGGGAGAAATCACTGAAGCCTTATTTGTGAAGACAAAAATATACAACTAGTTAGAAGTAGCAGAGAGCCAAGGGAGGCGTTAAGAAACCTTGGAGTAGCCGTTGCTCTCTTGGCCCAGGAGCTGGGGAACTTTACCCTGTGAGGCGTCTTCTCTTTTGGCAGGCAGATGCCTGCTGCTCGTCTTCAGGCTGCTATTTTGGGCTGCTCTTGTCTTTAGCACCTCTTCCATCCTGCAGTCGCTTAGATTATCCCTTTCACAGATCGCCGGGCTGTTGCTCTCTGGAGTGATACTGGCAAGTCACCGACAGCAGCAGAGACAGAGGCAGTGCAGGCGTGCAACTGAGAAGCAGCCCTGTAGAGCAAAATAGGTGAACAACAAAATGCCTCCTTTTATACGAGGAATTGTAACCGCTCTGGACTTGCTGGTGCAGAGAAACCCTGCAGAACTTCATTAATTATCCCAGTGGAAGTTTATGACGTGACCAAAGTGCAGTCCTGTGCTACTCCAGTTGTCCTAGGGAGTGAGCAGCTTTCCTTTTTCTCACTACTGTGTCATCTTCCCTTTGGAAGTATTTGTTCTTAGCTTTTAAAATCTGTTTAGACACTGTCAAATTGGTTTGGATTTCAAAATTAGATGTGTAAATGAGAAACATACCTAGCACCCGCTTCTGTAATTGAACAAAGCTTTTCTTTCCAGTACCTGCCTGCTACTCAGCGTGGGGGAGAAGCGTGCTCTGACAACTTGGGCTGGTTTTTGAGGACTTCTATGATCTCGCTGAAGGATTTTAATATTAATTCATCACTAGTGTTACGGTTGTGTTTTGATGGTAGTCACTTAGCAGATGGGTGTTAGGCAACCAGTTGAAAATTACTGTAAAGTGATTTTTTTTTAAGTGGTTCATCCATTCAACTTGAGTCCCAGAGCACATTAAAAGTGCTAATGCTCATTCTCCTGAAAGCGAGGTTTCTGCGTGCTCTCAAATGAGCCCTGCTCTGCCCCAGCTCCCAGCTGATAGGGGATATGTAACTTAACCGGCGATGTCTTACTGGGGATCATTAATTTATTAGCTTGATGTTGGCAGAAATTGATAACGGAGAAATAAAATATTGCAGAGCTGCTGATAGGAGCAGTTGTTTGCTGTTTAGGAGGACAGCTGTATTGCATTATCAGAGGTGCCATGACCCACGGTGGGGTTTTCTGTGGAAGGGCCTGAGCGTCAGGGCAGCCGCCACGCGTTGTGATGCTCCGTGCTCCTGAGATGTGAGACACCTCCTTAGAAAACATGGAGAGAANTCCGCACAGAGCGAGGAGAGACACTCCGTGCTCCTGAGATGTGTGTCCTCCTTAGAAAACATGGAGAGAATGAAACTGGGACCAAGGAGGAGAGGACTTGGTGAATCAGGAATGGTTTTATTGAGGGATAACAGTCATGCAACTCAGTGTCTCAGTTGTGAGCTCAGTCCCGAGCAGCTGCCGTGTTGTAAATAGTTTGCAGTTTAGCTGAGCGGTGCGGATGGGTACGGAGACGTCACGTGAGGGGCTCTGCAGTGTTCAGGAAGAAGCTTCCCCGCTCTGTCTTCTGCACTTGGAGCATTACTGGGGAAGATACAACATCACCATCAAGGGGAAGCCAGCTTGTGATTTCTAAAGTTCAAGAAGAAACAGCAGTGGAGCGAGTGTCTGCTGCTGGTTTGAGGAGGGAGGTTATTTGGTATGCTAGTCCGTCGAGCTCCAAGGCTCCCAGATAAAGTAGCTACTGTATGGTGCAGCAGGAATAGGAAATTAATTTAAATGGATGAATTAGTAGTTATCTGAGTTTGAATTCATTCAAAGCTGCAGATACCTAGGTCAAAAAGAAGTAGGGGAAAGTGGCTGGACGGTCTCTTGGCTCCAGGGAAGCGTGAAGTTTGTGGTAACACTGAAGTCTTCAGTCTAGCTCTCAAAGCTGTCAAAATATTTCAGGATGTGTTCTGTAGCCCCGTTTCATTTGTATCTGTTATAAAAGGTGGTATGTCTTTTGTGAAATAACAGCTGGACACTGCCTTGGTCACAGACTATGAAAGATTGGGCTATATTGCCGTCCTGGGTTTGAAATAGAGGTGCTACATAGATTTCTATCTTGTAGATGTTCCTTGCATCGCTGCTTTGTTGATGTATACTTCCTCCTTGCCCCTCAAATGAAACCCTGTCTTTAAACTTGTTTTAGTTGGCTTCAGCTCTACCGGGGGGAAAAGGCTTTTATGGGGTTTTGTGGGTTCCTTACCTGTAAATTCACTCCAGCTTTAATGCTGTTACTTCATTCAGTGTTTTAGAAGGTGTGAGAGGAAGCTCAGTTTTGTCCTTGCTGTGAAGATGACACAAGGAGCGGGTGTGAGACATGAAAAATTAACTGTTCATCCTCAGGTAGAATAGTAAGTCACGGCCATATCAATAATCTCAAATTCCCAGATTGCCAGCAAGGGCTATTTGTGGATCAGGCTGATGTGGTGGAGCTGACTCTCCTGGTTTAAATGAACGAAATTGAATTACATGTTCATTGTAGACAGAAAAAGGGATTTAGCCTGTTTTCTTAGGAGAGCACCTTGATGTTGTGAAAAAATTTAATAATCTCTCCTGTATGTGTGATGCTTCCTACAATTGTGAGATCCCTAAAGAATAGGGTGTTTTTTTTTCCTCTTAAGCAGACAGATGTTTGAGTGGTTTTGTTGGGATGTTTTAAGTGGTTTGCTTGGTTTGTTGTTTGTTTGGGTTGGGGGTTTTGTGGGTTGGTTTTTTTTGTTTGTTTTCTTTTTTTAAACTAATTCTTCAATTACTATTTGCTACAAAAATTATAGATAGATATTCTTGTTTCATAGCATCTTCCATTCCTTCTAAAGAAAATATCCTTTCTAAGGAGGTGTCAGGAAGAGTTCTTGGAGTACATGCACTGTTTAGCGTTCCTAACATTAAACTGCTGCTTCTGTAAATGCAGCTGCCTAAAAATCTAGGTACTTAATAATAAGAAAAAGAAGTCTGATGCAATTTATGTTTTGGGGTAAATGTAGATACTCTCTCTTCTGATATTGTCAAGTCTGAGGCTTAGAAGCTGTTCAATAAAACCTTCACTTTGCCTGCCCCTAGGAAGTTACTTTAAGTAGCCACAAATGAAACACAAATGCAGTCTTCTCCAAAGGAAAAATAGAGCCCCAAAATCTTAATTTTAAATAAATGCTTACAGTTTTGGGGAGCAACAGCTTTTGAATCCCTGGAGAGCACAGCCTGTGCTGTAAGCCAAGCTTGCTGTGAGAGGCATGGCAGGCTAGCGGCAAGAGCCTGTGAAAGGGAAGGTGGCATCTGGTTTACCTGGATGCTCAGAAGCAGGCCGGGACAATCCTGATGAACAAATCCGTTTGACAGCTGTTGCTACTGCCTTGCAGACATCTCTTGATTCAGCTGGTCTCAGTATCTCTCTTGCTTAGTTATACTCTTTCTGGGTTTTGAGTAATTTGCAGAGCTGCGCAGAGCGCATTGGGTGCTATGGGGATATGATGGGTTTGGTTGGCATTAAATCCTTAAACTGAGAAGCTGAAGACTTGGGTTTTAGGAAAATACAAACCAAAGATCCCCCTTAACAGTTTTACAAAGGCCAAGTGGTAGAAACTCAGTCCAGCAAGTTAAGTCTTCATGTATTTTAGAGTGGCAAGACACTGAAGTTTCTCAAAGTGTTTTCTTCCTTCAAAACTCTTCATCCATGCTTGGCACACTGGTATACAGTGCCCAAGGGGACCCTGATTCTGATGCCTGGCTGTCAGTGAGGTGTTTCATTGGGTAGATTCAGACCAGACATGAAGAAGAAACTTTTTTATGTTGAGGGTGGCAAGAGCCTGGCTGTGGCTGCCCAGAGAGGTGGTGGCTGCCCCATCCCTGGCGCCATCCCAGAGGAGGTGGCCGGGGCTCTGAGCACCCTGCTCTGGGTGCAGATGCAGATGCACCCCTGCAGGGTGCTTGGAGTTGGTGACCTTGAAAGGTCCCTTGCCAGCTTGCTTTGCTTTGAAGCTGCAGTCTCAGTTGAGGACATAACGTATACTTTTTTGAGGTAATGTTCTCTCTTTATTTCAAAACTTTAATTTCAAAACTAGGTTCAGAAATCCCTGTTTGAAAACAGAGATCCATAAATTTCAGGTGCTGAGCAGGGTAGAAAAGGAAGAATCTTGAGCTTGTTCCTGATTTTTTTTTTTTTTGGCTGATGCTTTGTGGCCAGCTACAGTAATTTATAAGGTGCTGTAAAAAGTTGGTCAGGTAAGATCACTGTGGAGGTTTGGTGGCAGCAGGTGGTTCATCATCCCTTTCAAGTGCTTCTAAGTACTTTTACTTTCATAACTAGTTTTATGTAATATAACTGAGGGGGGTGTTGCAAGGAGCTGGATTTTACTGCTTTGCAGGCCTCATTAGTGAAATGGTTACCCTAGTTTCAGCTGTAGGTCCAAATAATACTTGGTTATACAACACAAGAGCATTTCACTCGCCACTAATTTCTGTGACTACTGAATCAGTTGATCTCTAGCACAGCCTCATCTGTACTTTTTTCCTCCTCTCTCCCTGTGTTCTTGGGTTAAGGTTATATAAGTCTTTGCATATTAACTTAAACAGGTCATCAAGGTAGTTCTTGATGTAGTCAGGATGCTATAAAGATGCTATTTACTAGGTGATTAAGTAAAATACACTGTAGGGGCTCATGCTTTTAGTCTTCTGGTGGCCATTGTCATCTGAGTGAGTCTTTTTTTTAGAAGAGAAGTACATTTGGAAATGTTGCTTAGCATGGGAACTTCAGAGTTCTTTGTAGCTGTTGTAATTTCTCTACGTAGTTTGTAAGCAAAGGAATAAATTTTTAGCTGGTTTGAGTTTATCCACCTTTGACTGGCAGATTTTTGAGCCTGGATAGGATGAAGGCTTTCACCAGCACTTCTGTGTTGTACTGTAGTGTAGGTGGTTGTAGGGCTTGTTCTGACAGCCAGACTCTAGTAAGTGAAATTGGTTTAATCTCGATTGTTTATGCAAATCAGCAAGGTAGCAGTCATCATACAGTACTCGATTCACAGTCCTGAATTCGCTTGTTCTGGGGTCTTTGCTACTTAAGTGTTTTGCTTGTTGCTGGTTTTATGAGCTGCTTTATGGGTCAGAATTCCACTTTTCCAGGTATTTACAAACACAAAGTAAAGAAGTTGCTGTTCCAACTAAATATACAGTATAAACTCTTCCAAACTCTAGATGATCCTTAAAGGTCCCTTCCAACCCAAACCGTTCTATGATTCTCTAAAATAAACCTTCCTATTTCTCCCACTTCTAAAATAGTACTCTAATCTTTCAGTCAGCCTGCATTTAATTTCCTTGTTTTTTTCCCACTTAAACCCAAACAAAAGAACCAAAACACAGAAACCCTCTGCACTAAATCTTAACCTTGCAAGTTTCTAGTGAGTAGCAATACAACTTTGGTATTGTGAATGTATCTCTTTGGTTGGTTTGTTTCTTTCTTTCTTTAAAAGGGATTGGAAACTTCTAGTCCTCTGTAGATGCTGCAGCAAGATTAATGTGCTTCAGTGGTAAATTTAAATGGAATGTGACTCGTTAGGAGCAGTGAAGATAGTGCTTTCTATTATGAAATGAAGTTTAGCTCTGCTTTTCTAGAGATGGTAAAGTGAAAACGGAGCTGTGGGAATGGTACTGTGAACTGGAGCCAGTTTGAAAGTTTGTTTTCAGATGAGTAAAATTTTCTTTTGCACATCTTATCCATGATTGCAGTACTGCTCTTGTGTGCTTATCACCAAGCTCTGAAAAGCTTGTGGAGAATTGAAGGAACTTTCCTGTTGGGCGTAAAAGATTTTGTGGCTGATGAATGTCAGCTGCTTCTACTGCTTGCAATAGCTTGAATGGCTATGGCAGTGGGTGCAGGGTCAGTAAATATCTTTGACTTGCAAGAACTTCCAAATTCTTCAAAATCTTGATGAAAAGGGCATTAAGATCACATCCTTGTAAAACTTTAGGTGATACTTTTTTTCCCTGGAATGCTTTTTTGTTTGGTTGAACATTGAAGTAAATTTTGGAAGTGCCTATCAATTAAGCAACACACTTAAAAACACCCCAGCTAGTTCTTTGTGAAGAAACTGGAGACCCATTAAAGTTCTGCACAAGAAAATGTGTTTCTCTTCCAGTTGAATCTCCCTTGGTTTTCTAGAGGGAATGCATTTTAGCTCAGTCCTGCCTGGGAAGAAAACCCACACCGCACACGATGCGAGATGAATTTTCTACTCATCTGGCAGACCCCATTCTGATTTATAATTTCTGGCACCACGGCTTATACTGTGTAGGCACCTTTTCTTCCATGTCTAAGTGAACTTGAATGCAGTGGTTTTGTACTCTTAAATATCTTAGTTTAATACACTGTGAGCTGTTGAGAGCTCCAAGCTCTTCCTTTTGTCATCCTCCATCACAGAGAACAGCTTGGTATAGTTGTTGTGGCCTGAATAAGCACTGATCATCACTGTCAGCCAGGCGTTCCGTTAAAAAAACAACCAAACAGAGATAAACAAACTTCATTTATACATGCAAGAGCCTGCTTCCATTCTACAGGTCAAGAATCAACCCCTTTTTTGACCTATCCTTCTCCAAAAAAATCCCCAGGATGATCAAGGTGCAGATCTCAATTTTGTTGAAACAAACAAACAAAAAGCTCCAATATGCTGTAGTTGTGGAAGGTCTTCTTGGTACCTGTCCTGTATCTCAGTTATCCTCCATATTCTGTGGGACATTATTGGACCTACTCAGTGATCCAGGCAGTAGATGGAGGTTCCTGAAATCTATTAACTTCATCTGTGTGCATGGTGTCCTGCAGTGTACTGTGTTTCTCCACACCCCTTCCTCCCCAACTTAAAGTGAACTTTAAGTTAGTGAAAAAATTTAGCACTTCTTGTGAATAGTCTATTTGGTTTGATAAAACACATGATTAGTCTGGTATTGCAGTTCTTTTTTTTCTAGCAGAAAGTTAAGATTTGTAAAATCTAATAGATCGGGTGTGATTTAGTTTAAAACACTGTATAAAACATTGGTGTTACTTTTGTCTTAAAAAGGTAATTCATAATCCCTTCCCAGGCTAATATGTGATGGGTTTTTTTGTCCTTTGCTGAAAGATTCAAGACTATGCTGAAGTGTATAGGGCACAAATTATCATCAGTACTGGAAGTTGAGCAAGGGCTTGAAGTTCAGATGTGGGATGATTCATCTTGCCACATGTAAAGAGCGTAAGGGAAAACTACCATTTTGTTCCACAATCCTGAAATATGTTCTCTTTAGTTCTGTGAAAACTCTGGCTTTTCACTTTGGATGTATAAGGTGTATTTATCTTCACAGAAATGAGTGTGGATATGTGGTTCCTGTACAAGCGCAGACTCTGATCTACCAGTATTTATGAAGAACACATGTACAGGAAAATGACTCTTAAGTACAAGTCATAAATTGAAATGATTATAGAATATACGTGGACAAATATACCATGTGTGGTATCGGTAGACTGTAATTTCATCAAGTGGTTTTTCAGACTTCATAAACTATGAATGAAACATGATTGTATTGGCCTTATAACAGGTAAAGTAAAATATAGGGTCTGTCTACTTTAAAGTGCTCATAATTCTATAGCTGGAAATAGCCTTTTGGGATATGATTAAGTCTTAAAACCTGCCCGTGATTAAAAAAATACATTTCAGGGAAAATCACATGTTAAGAAACCCTGGGAAACATTTGAGTATCCACCTCGTGAATTTTTACAATTCCCAGCTTTCGGGGTGTAAACACCACGAGCTACTTCCAGCAAAAGGAAGAGAAAAGGCCTCATTTTAGGTAAAGCGTCGTCACCTCTCCCATGATTTTTTTTGTATTTGTTGTTTACGGTGGTTTTTGTCACTTCGGACCGCGGCGGGGCTTTGTTTACCTCGCTGGATGTGACAAACTGGGCAGGCTCGGTGGCGGGAGCGAGGCGGCCATGAGCGCCTGGCCCTGCCCCGCGCAAACCCTCCCGCTCGCCACGGCGACCTCTGCCCTTTTGTATCCTGTGACACTCAGCCTGTCTTTGTGCTCAAGTTTATTCATGATGGATACGTTTCCCTCCCAATCGCATATGCCGGGAGCCCGGCAGAGCCAACAGATAAATTATTTTC
>VWZY01010923.1:34852-62656 GCA_013399075.1 Chloroceryle aenea
CCCCCCCAGCGCTGCCTCGGCTTTTTGTGCGCCGCACAGTCGCGGATCGGGACGGCAGCTGGCACTGAGCGAGGGTTCCTGGCCCACCGACACCAAAAATTGAATCGTAGAGTCATTGAGGTTGGAAAACACCTTTAAGATCATCGTACCAGCTTGTAACGTCCAGCCTTCCTGTAGGGTTACGTGAAATCTGTTAGCGCCCCATTATAGAGCTATTTGCAAGGTTACAGTGCTATCAAATATTTTAAAGAGTGTTCCTGAAATATTTTTGTGACTGCAATTGTTTCTATTGCTTATCTAGGACTATTTTTAGATAAACCTTCTCTTCACATCCATATTTTAAACTTATGTTGGGAGAGAGGATGGTCGTATGACCAAAAAAGGCCTCTTGAAATTCCAGGCTGTGTAACTCTAAAACCGAACTGTTTCTGGCTTAGGCTTGTCCCCTCCCCTGCCACCTCGTGTTTGTAGTGTCCTTAAATGTAATAAAAACCCCCATGTATTTATTTTTTTATTCCTCTGGTTACCTCATTAAAAACCTCCGAGTACACACATGTAATAAATGGCTATAAACTTCCCCATTTTCTTCCGGACCGGGAAGAAAAGACAATGCTCAGGCTCCTTACTTCATGTTGTAGGTGCTGACTTATAATTAGCAATACCCCATGTTAGGAAAAGAGTTTGCAGCCCAACTGGTACGGTGACTGCAGGAGTCATTCCCTGTGGGAGCGTGTGATGTAACAACGAGGCTCGGCAGGTTTGCATCAGAGTCCTCCTACGTGATGCGGTTGCGGTCTCGTATCAGAGCTCCTGTGAACTTGAATGACGTAGGATATTGTTTCCAAATGTGTGGCACAGGCTGAACTCTAGCTGGTCATTCCTGCATCAGCTGCTTGACAGCAACAAGCTGCCAAATATTCGAAGGCTGTTGTGCCCTCAGTTGCCTCTGTCAAAGCCTGTTCTTTGCCAAAGTACATCATGCATTAAGGAAATAAAGTGCTGTCTGGCTTCTGCTTAACTATTGTATGGGAGACTTAAGATTTCACGAGTTTCTTGTCCAGAAGATGTTACTGAACAGTGTTTGTGGCATTCAGCTGACTGCACCCAAGCAAAAACTGACTTTTGAGGAAAGGCACAGGAGGTTTTTCACTCCCACAGTTCTTAGCTTAACAAGAAATTTTTAACTGCCTTAATTTGCCATGATTAATTTTTGTAAGGATGTGTTTCTGTAAAGAACTAAGACAGTTGTGAAGTTAAACTTTTCAGAAATGCTTATGCCATATTTACTGACTCTTCCCGTTGAAGGCAGAATATTGAAGTGCGTGAGGTCATTCTTTTCATCCTTAAGAGTCTCTTCTCTCTTTCCTGGGGCTGAGGGGAATGCGGTTCCTGCCATCCTTTGATCTGATCCAAACTATACAGACTTAATTTTTAACACAGCCATACTGTGTGAAGTGTGTACTAGGAAATCAGTCTATATGAAGGGGGAAAAAAAAGGAGTCTTCAGGTATCCAGATAACCGACTCTCTTTGGAAGTTAAAGACAGAAATCATGTTTTGCAATCACTTCATAGATCTGCTCTTCCTCCTGCATATAGATTAGCCAGAGAAGAACATACCATGCATGAAGAGGTGTCTGGGCCAGCAGTGAGAACTAAGCATTAAACACTCGGGAGACCAGGCGTGCTTCCCACGGACGCGGTCAGGCACTTGCATAACTGTCCTGGCAGCAGCATTGCTCCTCTGAGCTGAAAGGCAGAAGTCTCATCGGCCATCGGCCACAATTTGAAAGTCTTGGCATGACTTTCCCTGTGTTGTCAGGGTGTTACAGCTGCCTGTGAAGTTTCTGGTGAATGTTTTCCTTCAACTTTGTTCATAAAACAAGAATGGGACTTTAATTGCTGTCATTTGTGTCATCTACTTCCACGCAGCAAGTGCTTAAATTGCTACCCCAGATCGGAGCAGTTTGGAGTAGTTCAAATACACAATGTTTAGATGCAGATTTGGTAGCCTAATGAGACCGGAGGTTCCAGTCTCAAAATGACCTTTGGCAAGGCTTTGGTTTTCAGCAAGAGGGGTCTTTTTAGCCTAGTTATTCAAAATAGCAGTGTTTGCATTTCCTCGTGGGTGCATAGTTCCATTATATGAGTAACTGTTTTATTTATATCTGTCGAGTACTTAAGAGTTTTGTCTTGAGATACCTATAGCTGTAAAAATATGAACTCTGCACAACATGCTTCACCTCAAAGCTTGAACCAGTCAGTATTAGCTGCTTTCTTCTGTTTATCCAGTTTGCTTGCTGTGTGGCATCAAGAAATGCTTCTAAATTTCTCTTATGGAAGGATTGATAGCTGAATTGAGGAACCTGTTTACAAAAAGTTCTTCTGGACAGCAGCAGTGAAGATGGCACCGTGGGGGGCACGTCCATCTGTGTGCTGCCCTTGCTGCTTCCTGGTCTTGATTGCCCTGGATGAGGTTGTACATAGGCAGCAGACAGTTAAGTTCCCCTCGTAAAAGTGGGAAGCTGCTCAAGGCTACTGAGCCCATGTAGCTCTGAAATATAAGTTGAGCAACGGTTAACTACTACTTAAACTTGAGACCTAGCTGTTCAGGCCTGAAATGTTGCAGACTGGAGTGAACCTGAGCGTTGGTGAGACAGCAGGGATGTAAAGTGATTGACTGTATCCTGGTAGTTGGGAGCATACCATTGCTTTGAGCAGAGAGAGGTTGTCTGCTGTCATGGGAAAGTGAGCAGTGGCACTTGGTGACTGTGTTAGCCAGAATTATTGCTTGATGCAGGTCCTACCTTTGCTTGAGTGTGGGTGGCTTTTTGGTTTTATTCTTTAGTTTGTTTTTTTTGGACCAGCCAGGATTTAAGCAGAGAAAATACATTTCTTTGCTTCTTTCACTACAAGAAATGATTGCAACTTAAAATAAGACTGTGACTCTTACAACTTAGCTTAACTATTTAGAAAACATCCACCCTGCTAGCGTAGAAGGTGGAGAGCTTAGCAGGTCATTCCAGCATCGACCATTTTCTTATTAAAAGAGTGGCTCATTTATTTTGGTCAGGCTGTAGCTGCTGCCTCCTTCCATCTCCAATGCGTGTTGTTAGCCACGTGTCACATCAGAGGTGTGACTTTGGGGAAGCAGAAGAAGGTTTGGTGAGAGTAGACGTTGACTGTTACCAGTGACTGACCTGGATTTTATTGGAAGTCCATCAGCTGAAAACCAGTAAATGAAGCAGTAACATTCAGATGTGTGCTTGATGCTTGTGACCTTGTTTCTGGAGATGCTGTTGGCCTCTCTAGAACATAGAGCAAAGAGAGTTCTGTGTAGGTGCCAGTTATTTTTATTGCTGGGTTTCATTAGCACTTCAGGAGAGTAGAGCTCGCTTGTCTTTCAAAATGCTTCTTTCAGTAGGCATGGTTTATATAACAAAATGAGTAAAAAATGTTACTTGTTGATAATTCTGTGTCTGTAAATAGGTGGCTGACAGGGGAGATCCTCTGATTTGCTCAGGTTTGATGTTGCTGAGATGACCTCCATGGCTGGGAGGTAACGGTAGCTGTGATTTTTAGCATTTCCAAGCAAAGAGACTGTTCTGTTAGACAGAGACTCTCTGGTCTGTAGACCCCAGCTTTGCCAGCTCCTGATGGCAGTGTGCATCAGCAGCAGCAGAAGTGCTAGAGCAATCTTAAATCTTCACCATGACAGAGGGGACTGCCCTGAAGCAGTCTGATGCCAAAAGCTTGTTTTGGGGAAGGAGGCCCCTTCTCACCTTGTTTTTGGAACTTATTTTATGCTGCACTTTATTAAATCGATAGAGGTGATAAATATTACTGATGGCTTCTGCTTAATAAAGAAAAAGAAATCAAAAGAAATATGTATGAGAGATAAGAAGATGGCTCGTAGGAATTTACCTCCAAGTGATTTAGAAATATAAGTGTTAATATCCTAGCCGAGCACTTAAGAGATTTAAGAGTGTGGTTTTAAAGGTGACATTCAAATGCTATTTTAAGAGGAGTGATAAATGCTTGTGCTTTTCCTCTTGCCCTCTGCTTGGCGTTGTAGAAGGTCCTCTTGACAATGGCTACAAGAAGTGTAATAAATGTGCTGATATTTTCTCCCTAAAACTTGTCTGGGACAAATTGCCTTCAGTTAAAATAGTCTGGCCTGGCATTTTGCATCCCAAGTGACTGAAAGTGTCCCTCCTCTGCAACAAAATGCAAGATGTGAAAGTGTAGACTTGTAAATCTTCTTTTATTTGATTGCTGATTAAGGGCACATTGGTATCTGCAAGTACAGTTGCTACTAAATTCTGACAGAGATACAGAAATAGTTTTTAGTTGCTACATGGATGGGCTTCCTTAACTATTGTCTCAAAGTTTGTTTTGAGATATGACAGAGCATTTAGAATTCTAATCCTAGGAGGGAAAGACAGCATTAGACGAGTCCCATTCCTAATAACAGGATCCAAACAAAATCTTTCTGAGTTGTTGTGGGGAGAGGAGGGGGCAGATGTCTCAAAGTGCCAAAAACCTAACTGGGAACTTCCCTGGGTCTTCTCTGTTACTGTGTGTTGCCTTTCTTTTTTTTTGCCTTTTTTTTTCCCCAAAGTCCAAGTGTGTGCCTTGTTAGGTTAGTGTTTATTCTTTAAATTCTTTTGACATTACTGATTCTCCTAAGTTCTCAAGATTTTAATTCTGGGGAGAACAAAACTTCAGTGTGATCTTCTAAAGTGCTGTAGTTGCAGTTAGGAGCGTGATTGCCTGAAGATGAATAATGAACTCCAATGATTGTGTTCCCCGTTATCATCAGGAGAGAAATTAGGGTCTGGATTGAGAAATCTACCCTATTAGAGAATGAAGCTTTTGAGTTTAATTTTCTCACACAAATTAAGTGCATAGTCTTGCTTAAATGAGAAGAAGCATCAAGTCTTTCAGTTTCCAACTTCACTAAATTAAGATAAATTGTGTGCTTACAAAAACAATTTTAATTTTTTTTCCCCCTCTCTCCTTCCTAAATGTCTTGGGGTTTAGTGTGGTTTAGAGGGTCATCTTCACGTGAGCTGGAGGAAAAATCTGTTGTCCATATAACCCATTCTAGTCTGTCGTAGGACTTGGTGCTTCTGCTTGCTCATCTGATTACGCAGCTCAAGGGAATAAGGTTAAGGACATGCTGTTGGTAACTAGAGCGTTTTCAGAGCTTTAGTTCGGCAGATGGGCTGCTTGGCTATATTCATACATCTGCCTACCTGCTGTGGCAGCTGCTGCTGCTGCATGTTGTGTTCTTTTGTTCTGTTCCACCCAAGAAAGGAGCACTAGGAAGTGTAGTGAATGGATTAATTTAAGGTTAAGGCTGGTGTTTTGCTTGCTTCCTAACTCTCTATCGTAATAAGGCTTCTGAGGAAGCTAATGAATGCTTCGTACAAGTGAAGTAGATTTTTAAGATGTATTTCAGGGGCTGGAAGTAGCTAGCACTGTCTAAAAATCAGTCAAGTATGTTTTCTTTATGTTGCCTGACATTATTTATTTCAATATCTTCCTCTCTTTCTCCCCCTTCCCCTGCTTTTTTCTAGGAGCAGTAACCAGACTTTGCCTGACACTGCGTGGTCCAAAAGAATTAAGGAAATATGGAATGACATGAAGGAGATTAGTTGAGGATTAAAGGCTTTGAGGACAAAACACCTCGCCGAGGTGAAGCACAGACTAGCATTCTAGTTGTAGCTCCGAGGAGCTGTGTGCTGAAAAAAGATGGCAGATCCAGGAATGATGAGTCTGTTTGGAGAAGATGGGAATATTTTCAGTGAAGGGTTGGAAGGCCTTGGAGAATGTGGATATCCTGAAAACACAGTAAATCCTATGGGGCAGCAAATGCCCATGGATCAAGGATTTCCCTCTTTACAGTCATCTCTTCATCATCCCCCTGCAAATCAAAATCAAGCCAAGTTGACCCATTTTGATCACTATAATCAATACGAACAGCAGAAAATGCACCTGATGGATCAGCCGAACAGGATGCTAAGCAATGCCCCTGGGAATGGTATCGCGTCTCCTCACTCGCAGTACCACAACCCTCCGGTTCCTCAGGTTCCTCACGGCAGTGGTGCTGGTGCTCAGATGGGAGTCTATCCCAGCATGCAGAACGAAAGACACGGGCAACCCTTCGTAGACAGTGGCTCCATGTGGGGACCACGGGCAGTTCAAGTGCCAGACCAGATAAGAGCACCATACCAGCAGCAACAGCAGCAGCAACCGCAACCGACACAGCCGCCGCAGGCCCCCTCCGGACCCCCTGGGCAGGGCCATCCTCAGCACATGCAGCAGATGGGAAACTACATGGCTCGTGGTGATTTTTCAATGCAGCAGCACGGTCAGCCCCAACAGCAGAGGATGAACCAGTTTTCTCAAGGCCAAGAAGGCCTCAATCAGGGAAACCCTTTCATTGCCACCTCAGGACCTGGCCACTTGTCTCATGTGCCCCAGCAGAATCCCAGTATGGCACCTTCTTTGCGACACTCAGTCCAGCAATTTCACCACCATCCCCCCGCTGCTCTCCATGGAGAATCAGTAGCCCACAGTCCCAGATTCTCCCCTAATCCTCCCCAGCAGGGTGCTGTTAGGCCGCAAACACTTAATTTTAGTTCTCGGAGCCAGACGGTACCCTCACCTACTATAAACAACTCAGGGCAGTATTCTCGATATCCTTACAGTAACCTTAATCAGGGATTAGTTAATAATACAGGGATGAATCAGAATTTAGGCCTTACAAATAACACTCCAATGAATCAATCTGTACCAAGATACCCAAATGCTGTCGGATTTCCATCAAACAGTGGTCAAGGACTAATGCACCAGCAGCCCATCCACCCTAGTGGCTCACTTAACCAAATGAACACGCAAACTATGCACCCTTCACAGCCTCAGGGAACTTATGCCTCTCCACCTCCCATGTCACCTATGAAAGCAATGAGTAATCCAGCGGGTACGCCTCCTCCGCAGGTTAGACCTGGTAGTGCTGGAATACCCATGGAAGTTGGCAGTTATCCAAATATACCCCATCCTCAGCCGTCACACCAGCCCCCTGGTGCCATGGGAATTGGACAAAGGAATATGGGCCCCCGAAACATGCAACAGAATCGTCCGTTCATGGGTATGTCTTCAACACCACGGGAGATGGGTGGGCACATGAGACCAAATGGTTGTCCAGGTGTTGGCCTTGCAGATCCACAAGCAATACAAGAGCGACTAATATCTGGCCAGCAGCTTCCTAGTCAGCAGCAGTCTTTTCAACAGCAAATGCCAACCTGTCCTCCCATGCAGCCTCATCCAGGGATACATCATCAGTCTTCACCACCCCCACATCCTCATCATCAGCCTTGGGCACAGCTTCACCAGTCACCACAAAACACACCACAAAAAGTGCCTGTCCTTCAGGTAAGCAACTTCCCATGAGCAGAAAAACGTTTTACATTAAATGCAAATGCATTTCAGGATACACGAGATCTGTGCTTTCAAAGTAGTTACTTCTGTCTGACCTCCCTGTTCTGTTACTGGTTATGTGGCTTTCTTGGTGTGCAGAAGCTGAAGGTAAAGTCCTCTTCAGGTAGCAGCTTGGTAATGTCCTCACAGTAAGTTATGGATAGACCAAACCATGATACACCAACAGGACAAGCCAAATACTTGGGGGGATTTTGTGTATTGCTTCTTTCGAGGGGAGAATGGAAAGCACGTGTGATAATTGTCATTTAAATTGTCATTCTTGCATTTACAACTTGGAGAAACAAGTCTCTGTTGTAATGTGTTTGTTTTGGCCAAACTGAGAGTTTTCCCTAAATCCCAAGGGAACGTTTTGTGGTTTCAAGTTAAAGCTGAAATTTTTACTTGTGAAAAAAAAATCCAGGATGAACAACTTCAGCACTAAGTAATGCAACTGAGAAGTGATGAGGCAATGGTTTATGGATGGGGAAGACGAAGGTTGGGTGGGACGGGCCTCAGAGCAACCTGATCCAGTTGAAGATGTCCCTGCTCTCAGTGGGGAGGTTGGAGCAGATGACCTTTAAAGGTCCCTCCCAGCCCAGCCCGTTCTATGATTCTGTGATAAGACAGCAGATGTGAATCGTAGTCTGAAATCAAATCTTCTGAGGCTTTAATGAAATCTGAAATAGGATGAAAGTTTTATTTTACAGAGTCTCTGATCTGCCAGGTTTCAATGCAAATGTACTGCTTCCACATCATTCTTCAATTAAAAGCTAAAAACAGTAAAACATTTTGATCCTCTGTAGCTTAGCAGGTGTGACTACATGCTAGTATGTTAAGCTTCAGCTGAAAAAGCACCTTTTGGGATCTTCACGTTTGCCCTGGCTTGTCCCTGGCTCTGCCAGTCATTGTTCAGGAGGTTTTGGTACTGAACAAACAGGTCAAGGTATCAGAGGTTTGATTATTTTGTAATTAATGCCAAGCAGCTCTGCCCGTAAATATTTGGAGACAATTACTGGAATGCAGTCAGAACGATATGATGCTACAATAAGCTTAATAAATCATAAACCCAGCTGTCCTAGCCATAAAAACAGTGTCCTGGGCCTGTGTGGAAAGCAGCTGCTCAGCAGTCCCCTCCTCTGCTGCCTGCCGGCTGCTTCTGTCGGCCGCTCCGCACAGCGTGAGGTGGGTCTGGGAATCAGATGTATGTGCTGCGGAGAGGCAGCTGACGAGGAGTGGTAGATGGAGCAGCTCAGCAGCTGGGATAGGCTTCCACATTCCCCGTGGGAGAGAGGAGGGGCGACTGTGGGGTGAGGGAAACCCTGGGAGGGAGATCAGGGACTGAGCTGCGCAAGGGGAAGGATGCTGTCTTTTGGGAGGCAAGAGGAAGCTCCTCTCTGGAGGTGGCAAAGAATATAAACAATATTTATTTAATCGAGACCATCTTGCTCTTCCCTGCCTCCCTCAATATTAGTGTGAAATTGTATGCCCGTGTTGTCCTTTCCTCTCCTCCTGCATCCACGTGCAGCCTTTGTTTGGAAAACCTGAATGAGTCCTCGCACGCACGTGGAGTTGTGTGTTCCTCCTGGAGACAGCAGCTCTTGGCAGTGCCTCTGTGTCACTGACTGTGAAGTAAGGAGGGAAGCGGAGGAGGAGGCAGGTCTAGATGAAAAAAAAAAACAAAAAACAAACAAACAAAACCCCAACAAAACAAAAAGAAAAATAAAAAACCAAACAAGAGAATGAGCAGCTAATTGGAAAGGGGGTAACGACAGCATGGAGAAATCAGTACAGGAAGACTTGGGATCAGAAAAAGAAGTGCAAGTTGTGTTTTTTTCCCCCTGCAGGTGGGAGCTAATGCATCTAGCAGAAAAAAACTTGAAAGCAAACTGTGCAAACGGTAACACAGGGCTGCTGAGTGTACAGGAACAAAACCCAGGGATCTTTCACAACTGGTGATAGTGGGGATGTGGGAAGAGAAGACTTCAACAGTGCCCTAAGGCCCTTTTGGACCAGCAGCAGTGCCTTGTTTTCATTGGACTGTCCACTAAACCTTTTTTTTTGGCAGCAAGAGGTGGTTTGGGAGGAGGAGGAGGTTTCCTTGTAGAATGGACAGGTTTGTTGAAAGGTTCTTGGGACGTTCATTTTCCCTTTCATCAGTGCAGAGGCAAAAGGCAGGCAGCTCAACCCTTAACTGAGCTTTGCAACCTGTCACAAAGTTCTCAACTGCAGCTGAGTAGCTTGAACCAAGGTAAGTGCTGAAACTAAATAAATCAGAGGCAGCCACATAACTCAAGTTCTTTGATTAAAACCAGCAATTCAAACAGATGCAGGCCAAGTAACTTTTCCCTTGGCCTTCTCCTGGTTTTATTTGGTAAAAGTTACTGGTAACTTACCTTCCCATTAAGGAATTAGCTTGAGACCTGGCTGGAGCAGTGAAACTCTTGACAGGCAGGCGTTCTCCCCTTGGAAACTGTTTGGGTGAAAGAAATACCCTTGAAGTCAGTGCAAAGTCAACTCCTCCCCACCCTCTGGGGAAAAATGCAGATGTGTGAAACCCCTGCTCCGAAGAACCCAGCGCAGAATCTGGAGCTCTCCAGCCTGTGTCGTTGTTTTCCCTTCACATCAGTTGGCAGAAAACTGTTCACTGTAGAACAGTTATTTAAATGACTGTTTTGGTTTTTATTTGTATAAAATGAATCAACAAAATGAATCTAGTCAATGAAATGGAAATCACTCTGTACTTTTAAATCAACAGAAGCCATCTTAGTAATTATTTTTCAGTGATTTGAAGCTTGCCTTATCATGGGAAGGCTGTAATACTTGTGGTTAACCAAATTACTGTTTTGTTTTTAGATATGTTGGAAGGAAAGTGAAGTTCTTTTGCTTTTAACTTGAAAAAAAATGCTGTGTCGATTCTAGGGCTTGATATTTCTTTATTTTTGTGTGCAAAACTGCTGATTATTTTGGCTGGGAGATAGAGCTGGTGATTGACAATTCAGCTGGTTTAGATTAATAGCTGAAAACTAGACATGGTTATTAGGACCTTGTTAGCAGTGAGTTCCTGGCTCCAGTGGAGTTGGATTCACAACAGCCATCGTAGTGTTGGGATGCTCTGTTAGTGCACTCTGGTTTTTCAAGCCCTCTTTGGAAACATTCTTCACCAAAGGCTTTTGGAAGAGCTCAGGGGCCACAGGGTGGGAAGGTGGGTGCTGCTGTGGCTGGGTGCAAAGCATGGGGTTAGGAGTGGCTTCCTTGTCTTCACAGTGGAGTTACCTGAGTTGGGTTTGTGAGCTTGTGCTCTCTTAAAAATACTCACAAATGGTCCAGAGAAGAGTCAGGTGGCAAAGTTTGCTGCTGCTCTTAACAGACACAAAGCTGAGTGCCAAGTACGGGTGTGTCACCTGCTTGGCCTCAAGCTGTGTGTCAAGGCATGGCCAGGGGAGGTTTAAGTTGGTTATTAGGAAAAATTTTTCCCCACAGGGGTTGTCCCAGGGCGGTGGTGGAGTCCCCGTGACCCCTGGAGGGGTTTCCAAGCCCCCCGTGGAGCTGTGGTGCTGAGGGCCAGGGGTCAGTGGTTCCCTGGCAGTGCTGGGGGAGAGGTTGGACTCGATGACCTTAAGGGTGTTTTCCAACCTAAACAATTCTGTGATTCAGTGGTGCCAGGGCAGTGAAATGGTGGGGCAAAACATCTCCTTAGGAACAGGGGTTTGTTCTTAGCTATCTGAAAATGCTCCGACAAGGAAATAAAATGGTAGGAATTGCTATGGAAGTAGTAGAGAGCAAACCAAAGCTTGTTACCATGTTGCTCCATGCATGCGGATGTGGCGAGGGCTGTGTGGCCCTGGGTCCCTTCCTCAGGCCACAGAAAATACAGTGCCCCTTGAAAAAGCACAGAGGTGGGTGATGTAGGGGGGAGGGAAGGACAGAAATGGTGAAAGCCTCTCAAATTGTGAGCGATATGGGCACACCAAGAAGGTGAATGTGAAACAAAGGTTGTTTATCCTCTGTTCTTTGTCTCCTTCAATTTTTTTTTTAAGTTACTCATCAGATACTCAGGTGGTGAGCTCAGAACTGCATGTGAAGGTGCTGGTCTCTGAGAGGTTGTGCAGAAAAACACACAATCATTTGATAAACATGAAGGCACCACATTTGGCTCAGCAGATCCAGGCTGTAAATAGGTGGTTGAGAGTTTGTTGTCGGGGCACATCTGGTGTGCACGTGTCTGGTCCTTGTACTCTTCCAGAGGCTTACCAGAGAGGGGCTACCAGGTTAGACAGGTCTCTGGGGGTCTGATGCTAGGCAGTTGCTGTTACCTGTAGCTATTTTGAAGATTTTATTAGTTGATGGAGCAAGTGTAGGAGTTTTCTCTGCCAAGAATAGTCTATCCTGGGTGTGTTGTTATACAGAACTTCTTATTTACCCACAGCTCCTGTGTGGGCTGAAGTTTCGAGTCGTGTTCATTAATCATGTTCCACGTGTATTTATAGTCAAACATAGGAATACTTAAATGACAGATGGTTGTGGCATAACCTTTGTGCTCAACTAACTGGTAGAGCTCAAGGGAGGGTCCCAGCAGTGTTGAAGGATGCTGGGTTGTGGTGTCCAGCTTCTTGTGGAGAAGGAATTCATACTGCGTGTGTTACCGGTTCACTGCCAGGCTTACTCCACGGGCTTTACTATCTGTGGGCATTTGACTTTGCTTTAAACCACAACTCCTAGCTGAGTCTGGTATGAACACATTCTTTTGACATTTCCTTCCCTCCCTTGCAGGGGAAGAGGCAGGGAAAGTCCTGCTGAGTCACCAGCTGGGTCACCCCCATCACAGGCCCTTCCTGCATTTTCAAGCTCTGGATTGCTGCCTCACTTTAATTTATACTTGGCTGTACCTGAATGGAGAGGGATATTAATGAAAGCTACTGGCTGTGGTTTGGTGCAACATTCAAACCCAGCAGAGAGTGCAGCTTAAGTCACTTATTGCTGGCACACTAAAATGAAGTTGACTTCATTGTTTCTATGTCTAAGAGTAGTAAGAAGAGACTGACTGCTGCCTTATCTCCTTACTGTCTTCACATAACCAGTTACCCTCCAGCATGTGTCCCCTAACTTCATGGTATCACTTTGGATGGTTAGTGTTTTCCCCATAAATTAATATTCATAAGCAATGTCCCACAGCTCCAGAGAGAACTGGAGCTCGGCCATCCTGTGATGGTTTAGCTTTGGAACTACTCATTGATGGGAAACCAGAACAGCTCCTCTTTTCTTATTTGAAATTTATAAACACTGTAGCATACTCTTTGTTTTGATGCAGAGGCTATTTCATGGGAGTGCTGGCTGGGCTGTTGGGGTTCTCTGTGTGCTGCTCCTTCAGCAAAATCTCACTGGCCCTGGAAAGTTGTTTCCCAGACCAGCACACTGGTGCGTGTTGGCAGGATTGCTGAAGGGGATGGATGGAAGTGAATTAAAAAACCACTGATACTGGACCTTGATCAGGTGCAATAGTATGTTATTTTTATATGTAGGTGAGCATACATGGGTGTATTTATGTAAAATACAAGTAAAAACCCTAGGCCAAATCAGAAGTTATACAGAATAATGAAAGAAGAGCTGAGAAGAAAATAAATAAATTGGGGAAGAAAATCCATAGTGTCCATCTAAAAGCAAAGGTTGATAATATATATTTTTTTAAATTTACAGGCTTCTGCTCTATTTTGTTGAGTCTCTGAAAGCAGACCCTTAAAGCTGCCTTGGGTTAAAAGTATTGAAGTATTCTGTGGATTAGAACAGTCTGTTACACCACTGAGCTGATCCATCTGCAAGCTAGTGCACGTGCAGGTCTCTCAAAGGATATAATAATTAATAGGAAATACTCTGTCCAACAAAAGTTCATGTTCTGAACCTCCTCAGCTATGTTCTAGTCTAACAGTTAACATCTCCAAAAGCTTATTTCTTCCTCGCCCTTGGGAAGGCTTTATGTACTCTTGGAAGTAAGGAGTTGCAATGATTCTGCACTGAAAAGGCCTTTGGGACAAAGATTTGTAGTTTTGAGATGGCTTTGCTATTTGGTCTTTTTTACTGTTGAGGAGGTACAAGCAACTTGAAGAATACTCCTTCCCTCAGGTGCCGTGGTTTGCCTGGGATGAAAATCATTTGTGCCATTAAACTATCTGCTCTGGAGTTCTGGGGAAAGCCAGTTTGCAGCACTAGCATAAAACCACAAGTCTGCATCAGCATCCTGATCTTGTAGGCTTTAAGAGTTCCCAAACTCGTTCCTCAGTGTGAGTATGTCAGAAGTTTCCATGGTGTGGTGGTTAGCTGAATGTGGTTTTGCTTTAAATCATAGAATCACAGCATGGCAGGGGTTGAAGGGACCTCTGGAGATCGAGTCCAACCCCCCTGCCAGAGCAGGAACACCCAGGGCAGCCCACACAGGGTAAATCATTCGCATTAGCTGAGGAATCACCTAACTAGAGACAGACTGAAATTTCTGCTGCTGGTCAGTACTTCAGCACAGTGTTCTTACCTGCTGATGGCCACTCCAGTGGGATCTGGCAGTCACCTTAGTTAGCCGTGGCTGGACACCTTCTCCTCTCTTACATTTATTCCAATAAATGTAAGTCTGTTGTTCAGGGAAGCTTCTTTTCACGACTGAGGGCTGACAGTCTAATACAAACCCTCATGTCTGTGTCATCATTGGCCTACAGAACTCAGAAGAATGGATAATGGGGGCCACTGACAAGAGAAATGAAGGATTTTTTATTTGGTTTGGGGGTTTTTTTTGTTGTTTTTGTTTGGTTGTTTGGGGTGTTTTTTTACATTTATTTTTTATTTCTATAAATGCAGTGTCAATCTTAACAATGAACAAGTATCAGGCAAAGTAATAATTTCCTCCCTCTATTATGGATCCTCTTCCTGGCCTTCCATCCTGGCTCTTTTACATGGAATTTGAGGCACCCATTTCTTTTAAACTAATTTGCCTTTGCTTGTATTTTGAGTGCAAATGTGACAGATGTGCATAAGAGTCCTCTCTTCTTTTTCCTCTGTTGTCTCAGTTGCCACTATGATGGGACACCATCACTTGGAAGTTTGAACTTTAACTTTTGTCTGTTGAGATTTTCTCCCTCAGCCCACTGAGCCAGTGCTTTTCACTTCTGAATTTTCAGATTTGAGTTAGAATGAAAGAACTGATGACTGAACAGTTCTGAAACTAAAATACCAGAATGGGGTTTCTAAGAAGGGATGGTCTCTCCTGAATATGTATCAGGATGGATGTAGTACCTGTCCTGTTCCTTTCTTTATTCCTTTTGAGAGCTTTCCTGCCCAGGTGTTGGTGTTCTTTTCATTGTATGGAGATTAGGTGTAAATATGTGTGTGTGTATAAATACAGGCAGTAATGTGGTCTCAATTTTGGGAACAAATAGCTGGGCTTTTTTTCTTCAGAGAAGCCATCTATAAATATTTGGTACCTTCTTTTGTCAACAGAGTTGTCAAGCTTGGTAGCTAAGGAGTGAGATTAACACCCTTGAATTTTTCATGGCGATTAAAGCATCTGTTTGTACAGATCTTTTGTTTGAAATAGTCCCAAGTTTGCAGGTGTGGTTTCAGGATGGTGAAGCTGCTTTGTTGGGAGCTGGTAGGAGCAGAGTTGGAAGTGTGGGCAGGAAGCAGTGATCAGGGAAGGGGCAGTGAAAGGCTGAGCTGATGGAATAGCTAATCTGCTTGGAAAAAAAATGCCATGCAATTAAAAGTGGCTGAGGTCTTGGATATGGAACCATAGCTCCTTCCTTGCATCAGCCTGATCTTACCTGGCCACCTTGCTTCTGGGCAGGTCACATTCCCAGCATCTCTACTCTGCAACCACAAGATCACCCAAGCTGGTGGTGTGGGAGTGGGAATGCTCAGTGGGAGAAAACAGGGACTGCCTCCTCCTCTGGCAGTGAGCTTTCAGGCCTTTAACACCCTCATGCAGCTCGAGTTTTGGTAGCACTTGCCCTCTGTAACCAGCCCTCGAGTCCTCCCTCTAATTCTAATAAACTAAAACTTCTAGCAGAAGTCAAAGCTTTGTCTTGTTTTATTGAATTGGTGACAAACAGGTTACATTCCAACTTCTCACAGATTGTTTTAAACTCTCACCTTTTGTTCCTTTTATTTTTTCCCCCCCAAAAATATAAATGACTGATTTGATTTATCATAGAATAGTTTGGGCTGGAAGGGACCTTTAAAGGTCACCTAGTCCAATGCCCAATTTCAGAGGTGTGTTTTCCTTTCTTGAAAAGGAGGACTCTTTGCATCTTCCAACTGAGGTATCTGCAGCTATTCTGTTATTGAAGAGATGAAAGAACATCCCCTTTCTTGCAAAGAGAGCTTGGCACCATCTCATTCCATGTGCGTCATGTGCATGGAAATGAGGGAAGATGCCTCCAGTATCTGCCAATGATTTGTTTTCCTTGGGCACTGAATGGAATTGTTTTCCTCAACATAGAGAAGGGTTTAAAGCACCAGAAGTAAGAAATTAATCTGATTTTTCTTTCTTACTCTTCTTGCTGAGGAAACAGAGCTGAGAATGGTTCAAAGCAGGAAATCCCGCTCGTGTGGGAATTGGGTAACTGTAGAGGTTCACCTGAGATCTGCCTGTGCTCTTCACCCTTGGGCTCCGAGGAATCTTTGTTCCCTTTCTTCTGTTGTTCCATCCCTGAATCAGTGCCAAGGGTCTGGGTGCAACTCGTTCCCATCCTCCCCCCCCTCAGTGGCTGTATTGTGTTAGCCAAGCCGAGGAGGCAGCAGCAGCTCGCGCGTTACACTAAAAAAGCACCCAAATTAAGAACTTCTGGGAGGGGGTTTGTGTTGTAGGGGTTGCTACCATAGAAATTAAACATCAAGAAATGTGAACTGGAGTTTGGCAGGTTTCTGAGGAATAGTATTAACCTTTAAGTTTTGGAGAGTTCCAAGGGCTTGTCTTCAAGAGTGGAACGCTTGGGTATGCGGCACCAAAGGTATGGTTGCTGTATTGATAGAACCTTGTCTCTGGTGCCAGACTCTTGTTTAAAAGTTTCACTTTTCACTTTGTAGTGTTTTGTTAAATGTAAACTCTTGTTATTTTAATCAGAGAGGACATTTTCATCTGCAATCCAAGCCTTCCCAAAAGGAATCTAGACCCACCTACAGTAGATGTCTGTCTTAAAACAGGCTGAATAATCAGCTGAATCAGACAAACATTAGCCAATTTGAATTGTGCTAATTAAATTATGTTTTATTATGTCTCAGTAACTCATGCAACTAAAAGAACATCATGACCACTGTAACTGAGAAGTTAATACTTCTCCAGATTTTTGGCTTTAGTGTTCCTATAAGAAAACTCATAACAAGCCTCATAACAAACTTGAGGGCCTGTGGTAGTCCATATGAACTCTGTTTTTCCCCCTCTCCTTTTACATCTCCCTTCTCTCCAGATGGCCCTCCATCCACTTCCATTCTGGTACTTCCTATCTTTTTTGGCCCTGCAAAACTCTGATAAACTGTGATAATCCTGTAATTTTCCTTACACGTGAGAGCTGAATGATAGGAAGCTCTTTATTTTATTTTTGGAAGAAATCTTTCTTGTACCAGCCAATTGTTGCTAAATATAGTGAGAGGCTTGTAACATACAGCACCAGTTTGGACTTAGTGACACCTTACCATAAAAAGCTGATGTCACAGTTCACTTGTACAATTGTATATGAAATATCTAGTCATTAAAATCAGCCTAAAACTTTGGGCTTTAGAGGTGTTACCTGTATCTCGCTCTGCTAGGGGGGTATTGCAGGTGTTTACTGGGGTGAGCATTGCCAGCTGTGGGCATGGGGATAAACACAGCACTGGGAGGCTCCTTAGTGCTCAGCCTTTCTGCCAACTTCCTTCAGAATACTTCAGGAGCACTTGTTGAAAACCAGGGACTTGTGTAACTGAGGCATTAGACAGGGAGCTGGGAATTTTTGCTGCCTGACACAGGTCACTCGTCCTGCGTTCGTGTTGCTGTGCTTGAGGTGTAGTTCCCCCCTGTGCTGCAGGGTGACACTGCAAAGTGTGGCTCAGATTCTTACTGGCAGTGATGAGGAAGTTAAAGGGTCACTGTAGAGACAGCTTTTTTTTTATCTCCTATGTAGCCATTAAGAGTTGAGTTGGTGGTTTCAGTTGGTGGTCTGTAGTCCCCTCTGAAGTCCCTGCAGACTGCCTGGAAAAGGTGATTAGGGAGAGCAGGTTTACATGCTAAGCAACAATAAGTGCATGGGAAGTTCTTAAAGAGAATACAGCCCCACTACTCGAGGCTTACAGGTTAAAATATGGGGGGGGAAATTGTCAGAATAGAGTTGTGTGTTGTGGTGGAAATCTCACTTCAGATGGGATCTGCTCAGGCTGGTGTCTGAAATTGCAGCCTCTCAGGACTTCAAGGGGCCCATCATAAAGATGTGAACAGTCTTTTGAGGAGGGCCTGTTGTGACAGGACAAGGGGTGATGGTTTGAAACTAAAAGAGGGACATTCACACTGCAGAGAAGGAAGACATTTTCGATGCTGAGGGTGGTGGAACACTCACCCTGGTTTCCCAGAGAGGTGGCAATGCCCAATCCTTGGAAACATTCCAGGTCAGGCTGGACAGGCCTCTGAGCACCCTGCTCTGGTTGCAGATGCCCCTGCTCAGTGCAGGGGGTTGGACTGGATGGCCTTTAAAGGTCCCTTCCCACGCCAAAGCAGTCTCTGGTTCTGTGATCTCTCCATGGGGGAGTCCCCGTGGTGAGTTCCGTGCTGGCTGATCAGGATGGTGTATCCTCACCTCACCTGGAAGCAATGCATTGGACAGTGCCACTTTTTTTGGAAAAGACATAGAAAGACTGAAGAAAACATCTACTCAAAGTGCTGTATTTGCCTTTTGGATTTGAAGGGAACTGGGCATAACTGAGCCTTTCTGTGGAGCTGCAGATCTTGTAGTGGAAAGTGACAGCGTGAAACCACAAGTTACCCAAGTTGTTTGGCAGGTTAGTATTAGTAAGCCAGCTAGTAAAAGACAGCTTTAGTCTGTGATACGAACCCTCCATGTCTGTTAACTTCTTCCATCAGAGAACCTTTGAGTAATTTGAGTCAATGGGAATGCACTGGTGGGGTCAGCAAACCCAGTCACTGTTTCCATTTCACAGGGTGGAAATGTGCAGCTGGGTAACGTGCTTGGGGTTAGGTGGTGGCCACAAACCTCCTCCCTCTTCCTCCTCCACCACCCTGTGCAGGCTCCTGCTTGGCTGCCTGGTGCTGGGAGGGAAGCCCTCCCTTGAGCAGAGCTAATGCAGCTTGTTCTCAACTCCCACGTGGGTTCTCGGGCGCCAGCTTGACTTCTCCTGTGCATCTGCGTGTCCACAAAGGCAAAATGTTTTTAGGCATAGTCTTCTTTGTCTTTTTAGTATATCCAAAGTAACCACTGCAGCTTTGGAAACTCACTTTCTGCATTTAAAGGACTTACACTAACTACATCTAATTGGATAAGCAAAAATTCTCGTGCAGAACTCTGAGGACTAACGGATAAAAGGAATATTAGCTGTGCACATGAAAACACCTGCCTTACCTCCTGCTGAGAAAACTACCCATTTATGTTTTACAAGTCACAGGCAGAACTGAAATCTTGATCAGTGAATCTGCCTTTTAACTTGGGAAGGTGAGTTGCAGATTCTGGAGTGGGTGCTGGTACTCATACAGTAAAGCAAATAAAGCACTGTGGGAGGGAAAGCATTTGTATTATTCAGGAAAAGCTGGGCTGCAAGAAGCTGAAGTATGATCTGCAGGTTAGCTTGTCCTTTCAGTAATGAACTGCTTACTAACAGGTGTAAAAGATAAAAACCCCTTACTTCTCTGTCTCTTCTAAGTGTCTCTACACCAACTTGTACAAACTTGGCCCAGAACAAAAGCACTCCTGTAAACCACCCATTGCCTTAATGGGGGAGGATGGGAGAAGGGCTTTACACTGTCATTAGCTAGTCTGGAGAGCCACCAGAGCAGGCCAGGGACGGCTGCTCTGGGACCTCTGGGGTAATTTCTGTGGAAATCTACTTTTTTTTCCCTTTGTTTTTGAGCAAATAATTTGTTCTCCCTTCACTTACCCTCACTGATTCAGATCTCCGTGTTAGAGATGGTGTATGTAAGAACTCTTGAGTAACAACAAGTTTTCCAATGCAACGTCAGAAGTGAATTCTCTGAGGAGCTGTTTGGTTGCAATATGCCTGTTGCAAGTTACAACATGTGCCCAGCAATTGGATACCAGCATCTCCTGCACTAACCCCCTCCCTACAAATATATTGCTAATGCTTAAATAATGCAACTGTGTGAATGGACAGTAGCATCAGAACTTGCTTACTTCTACTTCTCTTCATTAATTGGGTACATCCAAATAAAAACAACTTCTGCATTGTCTGGGGAAACTTGTCCAAAGCAGGGAATAGAAAAGCTATTGCAAAAGGACACTGGCATCTTTAGTTAAAAAGCAACTCTTTATATTTTAAATAGCCCTGTTGCATTTTGTATGGCAGTCGTGATAGGAATGAAGACACTTTTCAGTCAAAGAAAGATGTTCTAAATACAAACACTTGAAATCACAGAGGTTTTCCTTGGGGTGTCTGAGGAGTGACATTCATAGATGTGATGGTTTGAGGATGTGAGTGAAGTAGGCTCATAAAAGAGGCAATACCTAAGGGGTTTTTCCCGATGATATATTGGGCAGTGTAATTCTAAAAGCTTTTTGGTTAACTAAGCCCTTTTTCCAGATTTGAAGGTGAAACTTCTGCATCCAGAAGCTTGTCTCGCCAGCCTTATGAGTCTGCTTAATAGAGATCTCCCTCCCCTGGAAAGTCAAACATAAAGGGTTGTCTGAAGCACATTTAGCTCATTTCTGAACTCATATGTCAGTGGCCTGTCATATACCAAATTACATTTGTTAAAATACTTTATTTTTTAATCTAAATGAGATTCTGCTGTTGATTTTTACTGTCGCCAGGCATCAGGAGCAGAGCACTTGCAAAGATTGGAGTTGAGACTCCAGCTGTTGTATGCATCATCTTCTGAGCTACTTCTCCTAACCTTACCCATCTGCCATGTGTAGAGCTGTTGCCTTTTGCTCCCAGTGCTCCTTTTTAGAAATTCTTACCCAAATCAGATTACTCTGAACGTTGCTCAGGCATCCAACTTTCTATCCTGAATTTATTAATCACTGGTTTCATACCCAGTTTGCTCTGGTGCTAATTTTACCCATCTTTCCCCATTTTTATCTCCTCTGTTAGGCTGTATTGATGTTTTCATCAACAGCAATCTATCTCAAGTTAAATTCCCTTTAGCCTTCTCTTTCAGGATCATCCATGCCTGTGTCTGAGGTCTAATTCTTGTGGCTGGGCATTGTACTAGGGCACAAATACTTCCCACAAATACTGATTTTTTGCTGGTGTTTTGAAGCTGTAAGGTGTCCAGACGTTTCCAAGCATCTCATTTTACACTAGGATTCTGAGTAAAGCTGCTCTACTGCTGCTGGAGTCGCAGCTGCTCAACGCTTAAAGGACACCAGTAACACTTTAAAATACTAATTCCTCTTATGCATCTGCAATCCTCTTCCCACAGCTTGAGCTCAGGGCAATAATGGAACCTATTATAGGCAAAAGGTCTATGACTCAGCCATTGAGCCAGGCAAACTCTTGGCTTCTTTAATTGGCACCATTAAATCTTGAGTAGGTTTTTTTCCTCTCATAAAACTGGTATTGTTGGTGTAAAATGCATCACGGCTGAAGATAGATTGTACCTTCTGCCCTCTTGATAGCCCTGAGCTGGTCATCTATAGGTGTTTAAAGGCTGGGTAATTGGAGAGAGTTTTTTAGAATTACTGCTTTTCTGGAACTGTTTAGGAGTCTCTAAAACAAAAGGTAAGAAATCCACCACACAAGCTGTTACCTTCTCAGGTTATCCTCCTTTTCCGTTTGGGGACAGGGGAGGGAAAAGACAGACCTGCCTTGCCATTGTGTTTTATCTTCACAGAACCTTGTTGACCTGAGGACTGGGTATCTTCTACCTGACAGGATGGGAAAAGGTTAATTCTTGAGTATGTAACCAGGGAAGAATCCACATAGTTTAGCTGTTTTGTTTTTTTTTAGGTTGTTTTTTTTTCTTCTGCAGATTGGTTTGGGCTTTTTTTGTATATATTTCTATATTGGAAAGTGAACACGGGACCAGCTGTAGTTGGGAAGAGGGTCAGACATCAGTAGATGCAATGTAAAGAACACTGGAAGTTAAATGTTTGCATACATATGTATTTGTAAATATGTATGTAAGAAAAACCAGTAGATTTTTAACTCTTCTCTTGTGCTATCCCCACTTTTAATATTCAATACCTTAGAGCTTCTAAGTATTTATATTGCTGTAAGCATCAATGCCTCTGGAAAAAGGGTGTGATGAGGACATCCAGAAAACTGTAATTGCTAATGATCATCTCCAGAGTCTGCCTCGATGGGATCTACAGCTGGCAAAAGCCTCTGGCTGTCACCTTTGAATGTAGAACCACAGCCTGGCTTGGGTGGGAAGGTGATTTAGTGCACATAATCCAAGTGATTGTGTTTACAGAATGGTAGTGAGCTCCAAAGCTGGAAGGTGAGAAAGACCCAGGTAGAACTGTCACTCCACCTTCCTTGTGCCTCTGAACTAGGATGGAATCTGTGTGTGTAACCATGTTCCCTCTGCTCCTTCTGTTCTACCTGCAGAAGGTGTGCTGGTAGAAGTAGCTGTTTCATTTATCTGCTTTTGTTATTTGAGGTATGGCCTGGTAATTTACTATAGATTTTCCAGCCAACCTAATCTTAGGTTAAAATTAACACAGAAAAACATTAAGAACCACTAATTCTTTTATCTTCCAAGCTCTCCTACAATGTGTATTCTCAGTTTTTTTTGTATGAGGAAACCAGGACAGAGGGATGGGGAGCTGCTCGATGGCAGAGTGGGATTTGGGGCTTCACCCTGTGTGTTATGCTGGGCTGTGCTGGCCTGGCACTGATGGAGGAGTTGTTACCCAAGTGGGTGGTATCACTTGTGGTCATGGTTGGACTCTTTTCAGGAAGAGAGTCTACAGCAAGGCATTTGCTGGAGAGCCATATTAGAAAGCAGTGAGTATGTAACCTAAAAGAAGAAAAAAATCAACCCCCAAAATCCCTTCTGGAAAAAAATAATAGAAAAGTGTCACAGTGAGGGTGGGGGTGGGGAAAAAAGGACAGTAAATGATCTTGCCTGAGGTTCACTGCTTTCATCAGTCACCTCCTTACAGTCCCTCCCTTTTCTGTACTGAAGTTTTTAAGGTAACCTGCATCTTCAGGATAATACCTGAGTCATTCAGCTCTGATTCAGTCGAAGAGTCTTATCCATCCTGTACACTGAGTGAGGCAGCAATTCTGGACAGAACTAGGGAGGAGTTCACCCTGTATGGGAAAGATAAAAAGTTAAGCACTAGGAAGTAGAATTTATTTCATAAGTGAGGCTAAGGACTCTCACTCTTTGTTCTTGAGTATTTGAAATACTTTATAATTTAGCTTTCCTTTTAAAATAGGAAAAATATGTTTATGAGGTTTGGAGAAGCCTTGAACAGCAGAGATGGGATGATTGAGCTACTGTGGGTATCACGTCAGGATATGGCTTTTTGGGTGGGAATTCTGAGATGAGGCTTTTGAGGCAGAATGAGTCAGCAAACTTAAAGGTGAAAACAATAAAGAATTTTGAGAAATGAAGTCCTTTTAGAGTGGTTTAACTTCTGTCGCCTTGGTGGTGTCTTAGGCATTTTTACAGTATTAGAAGTCTGTGGATTGGAGAATCCCAGGTGTTCTTTACAGTTGGTAGCAGAAAAACCTTGTAATTGAAACAATAAAAGGTGACAGGTCAAATAATGAATCGAAAAGATTTCATCTTTCGATTGTGGATACAGCACAACTGCACCTTGGAGAGGGAGGAGACAGCAAGGGAAGAGAAGAGAATATTGTATTAATTTGTCTAGTGGGGTCTGTTGCAAGTCATCCAGGCAAAATATTGATGAGCTAAAAGTTTGTCACCTCCAAACTGAGACCAAAGTGTGGTGACAGTGCTGGTAGTGTTTCTTCTAATGCTTTAAGGTCACTTTTTCTTAAGCTGGTACGCTCTACCTGCAAGATACCTTGGTGAAACTGGGAAAAAACCTTGCTGCAGACTGTGGAGGAATTCAGAATGTTTTATCATTTCATAAAAATAGAGGTGAGATTGTGGGAGCATCGTGGGACTTCATTTCTAGGAAGAGGAGTAAAAAAACTCAGGAGTTTTGAGTCCTTCATCACATCCGTTGAAATCTAAACATCGAAGGCCACTGCCCTTTCCTTGGGCTATCAGAACAAGATCTGTATTTATATCCCCTCGGGGGAAACGTGCCCTCTCTTCACGAGGGCTCACGGATGGGAGAAGTGATAAAGTTCCTGGTAAAGGCTCTCTAGAACTTGCATCATCTTTTCACCAGCCTCCTAATCTGATGTACGTTTGTCATTAAACTGTCTATGGAGAGATTTTGGACACGTGCAGGCTCCTTAAACATGCATGCTTGGCAAGTCTAGAATCTAATGTGGGGAACTTTTAGAGCAAAAATTCTGGGCTTTTGTTTTCCTAGGTATTTAATTAAATGGTTAAGAAAGTGATAGGTTGTATCTTACCTAAAGGCTTCCTGATGGATTGGAACAAACACCTTATGCTGATAAATGTAATCACCTAAAAATCCATTGGAGAGCATTGTGCTGGAGCTTGCTATATATATGAAGTAAAGCCCTTCACTTGCTGCCCTCATTCATCTCTAGGAGAGGGTCTTGGTGGGTCACTGAGATCCTCAGCTTTCCTCAGAGGTGGGCTAGACCTGTTGGAGACCCTGTGTTAGAGTGCCTGCAGAAGGAGAGTGAGAGGCTGCCCTGGAGCAGGCGTGTGTGGTGAACAGTGTGGTGTCCCAGGATGAGAAGGCTGAAGGAGCTGGCTGTCACTGCTGTCTTTCTAGGGTTCCCAAGGCTGGGAGGGAGGGACTGGAAGATAACCAAATCCAGAAGAAAGGATGTGATAGAGCATGTACCCAAGCGTGGCACGTAGTCATGGATGTGAAGTATATGAAGCTGAGTTTGAGGACTTAGCTCTGAAGAGAAGGAGCTGGGNGGCTTTTGAGGCAGAATGAGTCAGCAAACTTAAAGGTGAAAACAATAAAGAATTTTGAGAAATGAAGTCCTTTTAGAGTGGTTTAACTTCTGTCGCCTTGGTGGTGTCTTAGGCATTTTTACAGTATTAGAAGTCTGTGGATTGGAGAATCCCAGGTGTTCTTTACAGTTGGTAGCAGAAAAACCTTGTAATTGAAACAAGAAAAGGTGACAGGTCAAATAATGAATCGAAAAGATTTCATCTTTCGATTGTGGATACAGCACAACTGCACCTTGGAGAGGGAGGAGACAGCAAGGGAAGAGAAGAGAATATTGTATTAATTTGTCTAGTGGGGTCTGTTGCAAGTCATCCAGGCAAAATATTGATGAGCTAAAAGTTTGTCACCTCCAAACTGAGGCCAAAGTGTGGTGACAATGCTGGTAGTGTTTCTTCTAATGCTTTAAGGTCACTTTTTCTTAAGCTGGTACGCTCTACCTGCAAGATACCTTGGTGAAACTGGGAAAAAACCTTGCTGCAGACTGTGGAGGAATTCAGAATGTTTTATCATTTCATAAAAATAGAGGTGAGATTGTGGGAGCATCGTGGGACTTCATTTCTAGGAAGAGGAGTAAAAAAACTCAGGAGTTTTGAGTCCTTCATCACATCCGTTGAAATCTAAACATCGAAGGCCATTGCCCTTTCCTTGGGCTATCAGAACAAGATCTGTATTTATATCCCCTCGGGGGAAACGTGCCCTCTCTTCACGAGGGCTCACGGATGGGAGAAGTGATAAAGTTCCTGGTAAAGGCTCTCTAGAACTTGCATCATCTTTTCACCAGCCTCCTAATCTGATGTACGTTTGTCATTAAACTGTCTATGGAGAGATTTTGGACACGTGCAGGCTCCTTAAACTTGCATGCTTGGCAAGTCTAGAATCTAATGTGGGGAACTTTTAGAGCAAAAATTCTGGGCTTTTGTTTTCCTAGGTATTTAATTAAATGGTTAAGAAAGTGATAGGTTGTATCTTACCTAAAGGCTTCCTGATGGATTGGAACAAACACCTTATGCTGATAAATGTAATCACCTAAAAATCCATTGGAGAGCATTGTGCTGGAGCTTGCTATATATATGAAGTAAAGCCCTTCACTTGCTGCCCTCATTCATCTCTAGGAGAGGGTCTTGGTGGGTCACTGAGATCCTCAGCTTTCCTTAGAGGTGGGCTAGACCTGCTGGAGACCCTGTGTTAGAGTGCCTGCAGAAGGAGAGTGAGAGGCTGCCCTGGAGCAGGCGTGTGTGGTGAACAGTGTGGTGTCCCAGGATGAGAAGGCTGAAGGAGCTGGCTGTCACTGCTGTCTTTCCAGGGTTCCCAAGGCTGGGAGGGAGGGACTGGAAGATAACCAAATCCAGAAGAAAGGATGTGATAGAGCATGTACCCAAGCGTGGCACGTAGTCATGGATGTGAAGTATATGAAGCTGAGTTTGAGGACTTAGCTCTGAANAAAAGGGTCAATGGGCACAAAACAGAAACCAGGTGGTTCCACCTAAGCATAAGGAAAAGTTTATTTGCTCTGAGGGTGTGGGAGCTTGTCCCAGGCTGCCCAGAGAGGCTGTGGAGTCTCCTTCTCTGGAGAGATTCCCAACCTGCCTGGAGCCTGCGCTGCTGGACCCCCTGCTCTGGGTGACCCTGCTGGATGGAGCAGGGGGGTGGCACCAGGGGATTCCCAGAGGTCCCTTCCAACCCCACCGTGCTGGGATTGTGTGATTGTATGATTGTGTGATTGTGTGCAATCCCCGTGGCAGCAGTTGCAGTTTCTTACACGGAAAGCTAACTTGGAGCATCCACGTGTCATTACTGTAGGGGTGGCAGCTGTCTGAGGTCAGACAGCACTGCTGTCGATTCTCATCCATGGGCAGCAACCTACGAGCTCTCTTATGGGACAAGGGAGGTGGCTTTGGGCTGTGAACAAACCAGCAGCGCTCGTTGCAGTGGCTGCTAATCCATAGGTTTAGTAATCTCTCCAGCTTTACGTCAGCACGAATCCTGTAAAATACAATGGGGTGTCTGCTTTTTGGATGGCCACGTTGGTATTGCTGGTGTTTTGTAATCCCTGTTACTCCTCGGAGTACGTGACCAGCAAATAAACCTTTCCAGTGCCGCCGCTGTGCGGTGACTCAGGTAAGGGACTCTGCATTTTGTGTAGTGTGTTTTTGTTCTTCCCCCTGCAGCAACGGGGTGATGTTTTCAGCTCCACCAAATCTGCAATGAGTGGGCTTTTGCTGTGGTGGCTGAAGCCACTAAGTGGGGTTTTAATCTTTTCCACTCCACTGTTGCTGCTGCTGGCATCAAAGTTCGAGTAGTTTTGATTTAGAGTTTTATACCAAAAACTTTGGATCCACAAGTTTTCACTTTTTAACCACTGCACGTTTGTAAAAGATGGTGTCCATTAATGATTACAGAGCAGGAAGACTCAAGGTTGTCTTAGACTATTCTATTATATTCTAAGACAATGAAGAATAAAGAAAAAGTGTAGCAGCACTTCACTAACACACAAACCTTTTTCACGCACACTGATTTTTAATTGTCAAGCTATACCTTGCTAAGGAAGTAATTGATTTTGTTTTCCATATTTCCATATGTTTTCACCTCTGTGCTGTAGAAATACAGCAAGAGATTTAGTAAACTACAGGATTCCTGCTGAGTCTGTTGGCAAAGTGGGCTTCTTTCATTCTCATCTGGTGTGATGACTTCCTTGTTATTCTGGAGATCACCACTACAGCACTTGTTGGTTTTTAAATGCAAGTTGTCACTTTGGGATGGCAGGTTTTGTAGAGAGGCTGCTGAAGTACTGAGATACCAGCTCTTCCCAACCAGCGTTGCATTGCCCCAGATATTTTAAGGTAGTACCAAGTATTTTCATATAGTAGAGTAAGAAAAAGTGTCTTCCATTGAAGGCAGTAGGCTCACAGAAGAGGGAAGGATTGTCATTCACAATAAAGGAGGAAAAAAACAATTGATAATCTGATTTTGCAAAGCATGTTGTGTGTCAGTGCAGTCCTGAGGCTGTTCTTGGACTTCAGAAAAAATACTTTGTGGCTGTACTGGGGTTGAGGAGTGGAGGTGCTGAGGGGGGGGGTGAGGGTGGGAGGTGGT
>VWZY01010923.1:62680-74756 GCA_013399075.1 Chloroceryle aenea
TGAGGAGTGGAGGTTCTGGGGGGGGTTGAGTAGCGGAGGTTCTGGAGGGGTTGAGGAGTACAGGTTCTGGTGTTTGGTTTGATTTTGGAGGTGGTGTTGATTCCTGTTTCCTCTGGAGTTTTTACTGACATGGGAGTTTTGCAGATGGACAGTGTCTGAGAAGTGCTTGTGTTGGTCTGGAAAAGCTGGAGCGTGTTTGAGATGGAGGGAGCACCCAGACAGCACTAATGGTGCAAGCGTTGACGAGACAAGTTGAGAATTGCATGGACAAAGCACCATATAGCAACGTGACATGGAAGCTTTCCAAATGATTTGTTTGGAGGGTAATCAAGATGAGTAGTTTATTCTAAATAATCCAGAGGGATGATAAATCCTTTCATGAATCTTTGAAAGGAAGAATCATGGAGCAATTTCTGTGTGCGATGGCTTTTAATGCCCTGGGCATCGTGCTGTTGGGAAGGATATGATTTCAAAACAAGGGATTTCTGGGGCACTAGGTAGAGCTGCTTCCAGAAGCAATGCTGTTGGGCTCTCTTCTGTTTTAAAACAATTTTCTTTGGTGCTGTTTTCACTTTTCCAGAGCGAAGGTGATAGTTTTAACTTGCTGCAAATGAGGATGTTCAGTGAGGATTTATCTAAGGTGAAATTACCTGTTGTACGTTTATCGTATGGGAGAGGCTTGTGTGGTGGAGCCAGTGGGAACTGGCTGAGCACTTGCTCTGCTCTTACACAACTTGGTTAATAAACCAGAGTTCAAGAAAACGTAAAGAAAGTGTGGTTGCAGTAGATTGAGGGAGTCTGGCAGCACCCGTGGGGGAAATGAAAGCAGTCACAGTAAAAAGGAGCTTTTTTTACGGTGGTGCTGATGTGTAAATTTCATGAAGTTAGCCGAGTCTTGTCACATCCTTCACTGCTCTTGCTTCATACTTCTTAAAGCTCACTATTGGCTCAAGTCGCTGCTCCGCTAGGGAAGCCACACGCAGCTACTTTCAGCGCTTAAGTCGAGTCGGTTGCAGTTCCAATCCTTGTCCAGGCAGCAGAAAGATTCCCCTCCTTCCCCTCCCTCCCTGCCGCTAATCCTGCCTCCCGTCCCTCGCGCTGCTTCCCGTAGCCAGCCTGGCTGGAGAGACCTGGCCGTGCTGGGGGCCGCGGGGGACGAGCTGAGCTCTAAACCTGCCAGCAGCTTCCTTTGGAATTTTTAACACTCCTTGGCGATGTTTGGAAGCTCGGATAGAAGTCTGAATTCCAGAAAAGTGAGATTTCTTTTTTTTGCGCTCGGGGAACAATTTCTCAAGTAGTGTTTTCATTTATTATTTGCTTGGATTTTGTTGAGTTTCACTGATAATACAAAATACTCCTGTCCTGGGTGACCTGTTGAGCTACAAATGATTTGAACTCCTCAGAGTTCCTGGAGAATCTCTGCTTTGCTCTAACAAGCCGGGATCTTTAGGAGTGTCCAGCATTGTGATGTTGCACGTTAATAACATTGATTAAGTGCCAAGCAGTGGGAATTGATGAGGAAAGGTCCATTGTAAAATGAAATGCTATTAGAGGAGACTGCACCACGCTGCTGCTTCGGGAGGTGACCAGCCCCAGTAGTCAGTGGTAGGAGTATTAATGTGAGCTCCAGGTTTTTTCTCCTGATTAAAACAGGCCATCTGTTCTTTGTTAAATGTTTACAAAAACAGCTTTTCTCTAAAAGATTTAAAGAGATGTGGGTCTAGTAAACACACCAATATTTTTGAGCACCTTTTTCACCTTCTTTCAAAGAATACCAAAAATATGATTCTGTTGCAGTATCAGATGGGATGAATACCTGTTTGTGTTTAATCTTCACTGGTTTCTTTCCCGGGGAAGATTAAATTCTGTGCCAACATCCTAAATTATGGCTTTGTTATTACTAAAAGCAGCAGGAGAAGTGATTTCTGTGAAGCACGCAGATAATTGTTTCTATTTTTGTTTGGTAAAAACGTGTAATATCCATATTTCTTTAAAAATTTTACCTGGAAAATGGGGTTCTTTCATTCAAAATTGTGACCCTGTAACTAGAGTTAATCCTTTGTAGATTTAAAGAAGTAGAACTATTTGAAATAATTCCCTCTGGTAGGTTTAATCTAATATTTACTAGTGAAAACCTGTTCTTCCTTTCCTCCCTTCCTAAGTGCTGGCAGACCACTGGTTTGGGGTAAGAAAATGCATCTTTTGAGCTGTTTGCCATCTCTCTAGAGTCGTGCTGCTCCTACCCAGCTTCACACTAGGGAGCAATGTGGGGTTGTCAGTTAGGGATAAACCGTTTGAGCATATTGCAAAAGTGGAGGCACAGACTTCCTAGAAAACTAAAGTTCATCACGCCCGTTTCTCTGAAAGTGCTACAATTGAAAAGATCATCTATCAGGGAATTGCAAAACGTGCCAAGCTGCACGAGGGGGTGGCGTGGGGCAGAAGTAAGGTATTTTTGACTAATATGAAAGCTAACCAACCAAAGCCTAATTAGGGCAGAGATGGCTTCTTGTAGATTAATGTTTGGGGGATTGTGAGTGATAGGAACAGAAAACACAGTATTTGAATTTGTATGCTTGGGAATGCACAGAACTTGGCACTGGAAGTAAAAGGCAGTAAGTTGTTGGGGGGGGTTGTTTGTTTGGGTTGGTTTATTTGTTTGATTTTTGTTTGGTTTATTTTTTTCCTACTGTTTGTTTCATGCATAATGTTTCAGCCAGAAGGATAGTCTAAGTTGTTTTAGAGCCTGAGAATTTCTGCTGTGGATAAACTTGACAAGGTTTAATAATGTGAATTTTCCTAGGATGACTTTTTCCAGAGCGAGTCCCCGAGCACCACAGTGTGGCAACAATCGCTGCCCGTCCTGGTGCGGTGCCTTCTGGCCAGACCTGACGTTAAAACCACAAATGTCAAGTCATGAAGGGCTGACAGGGCTGTTGTGGAGACTTGGAAAGCTGTCTGCCTTACATTCTGGTTTGTTGATGACTGTGCTGAAAGTTGCTGTTCAGACTTCTAAAACAAACCAAACAAAACCCAGCCCATAGGTCTTAGAAGGAAGACAAAGACTGGTTTTTTGGAGTTAGTTTAAAAGGGTGATGAGAACACTCAACACGTATCCAGCTTTGTACCAATAGGAAGTCATATCACTAATGAAGCTGCAACCTGGAAAATGTTACAGAATTAAATTGACATGGCATTACTGGATTTCTTGTGGTTTCCAAGATTTGTTGGCTTGGCTGTTCCATGTGTTTAGGAAGAAAAATGAACTACTCATTCTAATCTGTTCTAGAAAAGTTGTGCCTTATAAATAACTTTTCAAATAGTTGTAAAAGTCTCTCTTAATAGGGCAAATAAATGCTGTAGTGTCAGAGCTGCTTGCTCAATAGAAATTTTACAAATAATGCAAAGAAAAACTTAGATTTCTTACGTGTTAAACACGGCAAGTGAACATTATTTAAAGGAGGGCTGAGTATTGCAGTGGACAGATCAGGGAAGACATGGATGAAACTTGCACTCAGGGTCTCTGAAAGATGTAGGATGGGTGAGATAGTCAATATTTTTCTGTATTATTTGCCATTTCCTACCTTGGGCAAATGTTGGTGAAGAGTACTGCTCTGAAAACCTCTGGATAAGAAGTAGTTACAGGTGATCTGTGTAATGTTCCTGTCTTGTCCTAGCTAAAAACAAGTGTTGGAACAGAACGGTCTGGCGTTCACAGAGGACAGTTCTGTTCTGTCACAGAACAAGTGTGAGGAGACATTCAGTTCAGGCAACTGAATTCAAAAGCAATTAGAAGACCTAAAAAAAAAATATTCCTCTGTTTTATCTAATGCATAATTGGACTGCAGAACTCACTGGCACCACTGGCTTCAGGGCTAAGTGTTTTCTACACAGATCTCCAGTCTGTGTGGACTGTCCAGCATGAAGATGCTATGGTGGCTGCAGGTCTCTGGAAGAGGTGTTGGTTCACACTTCAGTGTGCCTGACAGGAGATTGCCTTGAGGTGGGGCTGACCGAGGTGGTGCTAATGCAATGGGTGCACTGGGTTTGCATCAGAGCTCAGTTTCCTCTGCAGCCAAGTCCCTGTTGCACTCAAAAGTAGCTTAATTAACAAGTAGAGAACAGAAACGTGGAGAAGTCACTCTGGAAGTTCTTGGTTAAGCTAAGTAGAGACAGATCTTCAGGCCATCACTGAGGTTTTTTTCCCCTCTTGTCCTGGAGTCTCTTGCATGGAGAACTGTAGTGTCCAGCTTGTACTGTTCAGACCTCTTCCGAACAGCAGCAGAGAGCTGTCTTCACTTCTTAACAGTCCTTCTGCTGCCTGGGTAGCTTCTGAGCATGGGAGTCTATCCAGGGCACAGGAGGGTTTTCTGATGCTGTGAAGAAAGGCTGGAAATAGTCAGGACTGCACTGGTTCAGTTTTACATTCAGAAAACTATACCCATGTGTTCTGGAAAAGTACACAGGCATTCACTTTCATGTAATGATAGTAAGAATTTTCATTTCCTCAATCTGCATTGTTTTTCCTAAAGTGCATTGGCTGTAGATCCAGGTGGCTGAAGTCACTTCTCTTTATGGCCAGGGGTTGGGTTTGTAGTTGTTTGCATAAAAAGCAGGGGACAGCACATTTGGAGTAACATTACAAGCAGTTACACAGGTACTGCTGTTCCTAGAAGTAAAATTCTGCTTTGCTATCAACCTTTCTTCTCCCCAGTTCAATAGCTCAGACATCTCAAATGGTTAAACTTTGTGACCAAGACTAATGGGGAACTCCCACCTAGAATCATCCCCACTTAATCTTCCGGGAAGAGAAAAGGAGGAGAAATAGAAAGAGGGTGGGGAAATGATCTGCCCAGCCATGCAGGTGCAAGAAGGGCATCGGTGTGGTGTTGTGCTATTACTTTTCTTCTTGAAAAGCACTGTCATCCTGTGTTTGTAACCGTGGGCAGGCAGCGAGGAGAGGCAAGTCAGAGCTTTGAAATGCTGCAAACTCATGGCAGACCTTCAGAGCCATGGATCTTTGTGTAGAACAGAACCACGAGGAGGAGTTGCAAATATATCCAATCCGTTTAGCAGTTGGCATTTGTGTAATTATACAAAGGTTTGCATGTACTTTGTAAGTCTGGTGTAAACCCGAAACACACCCTCCAGGCTTTGAAACAGGATGTTTTTGCAGGTTCACAAACACTCTAAGTTAGTTCTGTGTCCAATCTGTAGCAGAACAAATCTGTTTCGATTGCAAGTAGGGAGTTCTGGAACCTTGACATCAATGGTAACATTATATTACATTTTAAAGTGGTTTAATCTTTCACCTGCTGATCAGAATGCCTCCAGTCACAGCTGAACTGATGTAAATTGCCTTGATTCATTTTTCTATAAGTACAGCCTGTGAATATACTTCACTTTCCATTGCATGTCTAGAAACCAACTTTAACAATGTGGGTTTTTTACCCCAGAGAGCAAAATTCCAGTGCAGCTGAATAATTTTTAACAAGTTATTCATGCTACGAACAACTGTTTTGAAAGATCTGAAATAACAATAGCTTTTCTTTTGCATCCAAATGTTGAAGACTGACTATTTTCTATACATCCACTTTAGATACAAGCTTTAGAGTAATACTACCCTTGCTACATGGAGAATTTCTGCTCATTTTGCCAGTGGTTTAGCTAAAGAAAACCGTGGGGTTTACTGTATGATGTTTCAGGCGTGCTATGAGGTTAATCTGCTGCGCAGTATCTCCTCCCTCTGTAACCTCATGTTCTGAAAGAGCAAAGTTTGAGAAATCCAAGTTGCAAATGTACCATTTTATTTCTGCTTGCCTCTCGCAGCATTCTCCGTCAGAATCCTTTCTAGAGAAGCCAGTGCCGGATATGACTCAGGTTAGTGGACCCAACACCCAGCTAGTGAAAAGCGATGATTATCTGCCATCCATCGAGCCGCAGCCACAGCAAAAGAAGAAGAAAAAGAAAAACAATCACATTGCTGCAGAAGGTCCCAGTAAAGGTTTTGGTAAGGAGGACTTTCCTGGGGGACTTGACAGCCAGAATTTAAGCAGAAACTCAGTGGATTGCTCCCAAGAAGAGAAGAAGAAAAAGAAAAAGCCCAAGGCAAAAAAAGAACCGAAGGATCCTAAAGAACCCAAGGAAAAGAAGGAACCCAAGACCCCCAAAGTCCCTAAGACCCCTAAAGAGCCAAAGGAAAAGAAAGCAAAAAATACCACGCCAAAAGCCAAGACCAGCAAAAAGGCAAGGTAAGTCAGGAAACTTTGGTATGCTGAATGGCGTGGGTGGAGAGGAAATCTTGTTTTGTCGTTTGCCTTCTACCAACTACATCGTGTTTTTGAGGAGCTTGGGCACATTTCTCTTGTTTAGCTTTCCTGTTTGTGGCTTCACAGTTATTTTAAACAAGCTGGAACAAGGCAGAAGGTTAAGTTTTCTTTTCAAGGCATAAAAATTCCTGGATGTGTTAGATTTCAAAAGTAACTCTCATAACGCTCATCTGTCCTCGTCTTGTGGTTTCTGTGTTAAGAAATTCAAGTGCTTCAACATTAGGGTTGGTTTGGCCAAATCCAGACGTGACATTTTTCTCTAAATAAAGGAGTAAGATGGGTACTTAGTGTTGTCACAAGTTGTACAACCCTTACAGATGCTATTTTGTACCGACACAACTCGTGGGCTGCAAGCTCTGTTGTTAAGAAGGCACTTTTGTCTGGATATTGATGTTTCCTTGCTGTAGGGATTACATTCATTTTGCTGTCTCATGCAAAGACAGTTTTCCTAGCAGAAAATCTTTGTGGATAGACCAGATGCTTCCACCCTGATTCTTAACTGTTTTCACTCAGCATCGTGTCCTTTTATCAGGGTAGGCTTAAAATGCTGCAGAGTAGGACGAGAGAGAGCAAAACTACTGTTCCACATGAGTAAATACGTCACAGGTAATAACACGGACTCTTTCCTTACCCCTCAGCTCTCTAAACACTGTGATTAGAAATGCCTACTTGAAAGAAAACTGAGAGGAAAAAGACATTAAAGCTCAATTTTATTTTTTTTTCATTTGTACCTAGAATTTCTTACAACTGTTCTGAATTTGTTCCAAACATCTGAATCTGTTTTTCAAGATGTGGCTAGTGTTATAAAATATAACTTCCAGATGGAAGCACAGCCAGACTTGGTTAATCCAAATCAGTTTGCAAAATCCATTTGTATTAGGGTTTAAAAATTGCAGTTAATGAATCAGCTTTGCATATAGTCTACAGGGCTGGCTGTTGGTTAGGTTTGAGACAGCTCTAGGGCTAAATGAGGCATGGACAGTAAGATGTTACTTGTCCCTTCAGCAAGAAACAGAAGTTTCTGTATCAGCAGAGACAATGTGTCCTGAAGAATTTATAAACGCTGCCTTGTAAAATCCAGTGTTGTCCTGAACAGGTTACATTAACTCTTCAGTAAACTGCAATTCAACAGCAGTTACCTGAGCTGTGTTCCAGGCTGTCCTAAGGATGGGGTTTACATACACAGCAGTTTACAGCTTACTCTTTTAAGTTACGTGCCTCCTGGCCTGTCATTCCGAAACCAAAATACCATCATCAGCTAAACCAGCCTTTTTTGTTCTGTTCCCCTCTGCCTGGGGGTTTAAAGGCTGACCAGGCAATGTTCCACAGGATTGAGCATCTCCCAGCTATTTTTGCCACCAAGAGGTAAAAAGACTTTTTACTGCCAGACTGCTCAGTTAGCCTGGCTTTACAAGGCCTTGGCTGCAATGAAGCTTTGCTTGACAAGCAATGGTTAGGAGGAGTCTACCTCAAAACCATGCAAGGGTTCCTGTGGCTGTGCTGGCCCTCAGACCTCAGAACACAGTCTGTCCTGTCCACTCAACCCTAACATCCACCTCTTTCTGCATCTTCTCGTAATCTTGGGACGTGCCTTGCAGGTTAAAGGAGCAGTGTGTCCTTTGAAGGAACAAATCACTGCTTGCTTAGTTGTATTTCTAGGGGAGTCTTCATTTTCCTTTCCCTGATGACTTGCAAGTATTCTAGCTCAGCACTAAGCCCTGTTGTTTTACCTGGGAGAGGAACATGTTTGGAGCAGCATTAAGAGCATTTGCTGTTCCTTACACTTACTCAGGGGTGTGGAGAAAGCCCTACTTTTCCCATAAGGGGCTTGTGTCTCTCCTACCAAATGCTCTCTTGAAAACAAGGTTGTTCTCATTCTGTGCTCTTCTCAGCCTCAGTATCAAACTTCTATGAAGAACTCTGCATCTGTGGTGGGATGATGTGCTGCCAAAGATTTATTTGTTTTTTTTAAGTCAGTGAAAGAAATTTGCTTACTTTGGCAGTGTCACAGACTGGGGAACCTGTTCAGTGACAGAATCAAGTTTTTAAATAAATCAGCAGTCCAAAGGTTTAGTCATCTGAACCACAGCATTTCAGCAGCACTGACTCTGGGAAGGAAATGTTACAGTAGCTGAGAGGAGTGAGGTTAATGCAAGTTAATATAGAGAAGTAAAATATTTGAAGTTAGTACCTGGCATGTGTGTCCCACTGCTGCTGATACTGCTCATTGGTTTGCTTCTGAGCAGGGAAAGGAGTAGTGTGACTTTTAGATTTCTAAGGGCTGTGCAAAATGTTTTCATTCCTCAATAAGCTGATCACTTTTAATAGAAGAGTTTTGCATTCATGTACAATTTAGGTAAATCAAGTCAGACATAAAACATGTACTTATTGAAGAGCAGTAGTTTATTGGATTGAGCATAGCAACTCCTTGAGTGTTCATTTTGACTCAGATTATACAAATGGATTAAAAAATCTGGTATTTGAGTATCTTAACCATTTTGTAATGTAAAATAGCTCATAATTTCACTCTTATTTCACATCCAAATTTGACAAACAGTATAATCTTCTTATTAAGCAAACAACAACAAAACCCCAGAACTTTATCCTTTGCACCTCTTCCATCTTTGGTGTAAATTGTGACAAAATGAACAGTTTGCCTCACTGAAAATGCACCTTGATGGGGTGACAACGCTCAGACTGGAGGATGGAAGGACGGAGCTGATTCATTTCATGCTTCTTTGAGTTGCGTGTCCCATGGCATCTTAGAAAGAAACTGCCCAGATGAGCTCCTAGTGTGTTATACTGCATGCTTTGAAAGAAAGATCACATGTGAACTTGCACGTTACACTGGTAATATGTGGATGTTATCCAGTCCTGACCATAGAGAAAGATAAACAGAGCAGTGGCTGGAAAAACACCAACCAATGTTTGCAAACAAATCTGGTTTGAACCAGAGGGGTTTGAAAGCAAACTGTAGGTGAGATCTCAGATGAAGGGTTTTCATTAAGTTGTGAGGGTGCTGAGTGTTACGTGGGCTCTTAATGTTACAGAGCCAGCTGCAGGCACATGCAAAGCAGGCAGATTATTCCAAAAGTAGATGGATGGGGAAAGGCCAGTAGTCCTACTGAATTGCAAAGTCATGGCTCAGATGTCTGCTCCTCCTGTGCCTGTCCCTGGAGGAGATGGGGACCACCTGTTTGAGAAGATCAGGCTGCAGCACAGCTGATATCTCCCTGCTGCTTCCTATGAAACCCTAGAGAGTGGCCACCGATGAGGGTGGGAGAGGCAGGAACTATTTGCAAGGGCAGCTCTTTGCAGGAGCTCGTCCCTCCTCCCGGCCCCGTGCTGTGCTTTCCAGGGCTGCTCTTCCCCGCTCCCTCCCCTCCCTGCGGCAGGGGAAACTTCGTCCTTCCCACGCGTGGGCTGCTGCTCGTGCAGGGAATGCACAATCACCGCTTCCAGAGGGAGGTGGAGATGGGCTTTTTTGGCATGCAGGAGTCATTGTTGTATCGGGAAGGGGATGATGGCTCCTGGCTGCGGAAGCGGGAAGACCCTGGGGAGCCGGAGGACAGGAAGAGAGGTCCTGAGGCGGTGGTAGTGGTTTCCACTCCCAAGCTCGGGTCATCCTGAGCAAGGCAGGAAGGAGCTGCCTGTGGGAGAGAGCAGGAAATCGTGTGAGATTTCCACACGCGTGTGCACCGAGGCTCTACCTGTTCACACCTGCCCTCGTGTCCCTCTGAACCAGCCCAGCTGCCAGGTACCTGTGCACATAGGCCTCGTGGGCTTTGCCGTGTTACCAAAGTGTCCTTTTTACTAATTTGGCAGAGTTTAAAAAAGAAAACCAAATAATTTGTTGTCCTCTTGGTTTTCCTACTTTTGTAATATAGAAAATCTGATTAAAAAAAAAATGTTTTGCTTACCCTGGGAGCATTAAAAGATAATTGTTTTCCTTAGGCAAGGCAGAAAGTCTCCCAGCTCTAAGATCTTGAGAGATGAGGTGTTTGAGGGTTTTTTTGGTTGATTTGGGGGGTTTTGTGCTTTGTTTTGGGGGTGGTTTTATGTTTTTGATGCTCAGCAGTGGATGTCTAAGTTTTCTAAGCCAGGTTCCCATCATGAATTTGTTATAGGACAGTATTCCCAAGCAATAAAATAGGGATCCATAGTCCAATATGACTTACTTGAGATGTTTGAATTACAGAAAAAAATATCACCCAAATCCTGATGGGCATCATCAAATGATACCAATAAACAGATCTGTCAGTTACGCAGATCAGATGAAGCAGGTTTGCAATGTAAACATCCAGGCTAATTACTTTCCCTCTTAATCCTGCGAACCATGCCATGCGTTTTGGGGTATTTTTGAGTCATGGTTTGGCCCTGAAAGCTCCTGGAGTTTGACCTAGCTCTGTAGGTGGCTGCTTGACTAACTGACACAAAACACTTTGTCAGAATTCAGATACTCGTTCTCAAATTGTAATTCAAGCTTCCTTTTCAGTTGTCCTACTTACTGCTTTCCTTTCAGCCTGTTTTCCTTCACGTTGTTTGCTCATCTGACCTTCTGCAGGTTGTCCTCTTACTGATCCCCTGTGGTCAGTATGCTCTGCTGTCCTCGGGGATAAGAGGATGAAACCAGGCAGTGGTACTGGACAGATAGATTGTAAGGCATCTAATCTGAAATGCCCCTCTTTGTATCCCCGGTAGAGAAGAACAAGTTTTAACTGACAGCTGTACAATATTTTAGTGGTTTGTGTGTGGCAAATACTATTCCAGTTTCTGCCAGATATTTAGTTCTTGTTTTGGGACTGGACTCTGTCTTCTGCTCTCGTGGGATTTGGCTAAATTTTGCATTCATGCATGTGTAAAAATAAATATGAGAGCTAGTTGTCTAAATGTGTGTATTACAGTTGGCCTTCCTTGCTGCCAGATTTGGAGAGCACCATCAGCTGTGCACCCAGCGTTAGGCACCCACACACAGCCCCTCATGGTGATGGCAGAGTCTCTAAGAACAGGGTTGACCTGCCTGTACTTGAGTGCGGAAAGGTAAATCTGGTCCAGGCTGACACTGCTCCTGAGCAGACTGGGATCGGCTGGAAGGCGGAAAGGCTGTCAGATGGATTGTCAGGAGCGGGTACAGGATTGTCAGGAGTGGGTACAGTGGATTGTCAGGAGTTGGTATGGTGGATTTTCAGGACCAGCTCGCACTGGCTCTGTGGGAAGGTGGACAGGAGCAGCAGTGGCTGGAGCAATTTGAAGGCAGCCGATGCTCTCACAGGCCTCGGGTGCGTGATGCAGGGGAAGCGGTGCCTCGCTCAAGGGCAGGGTGCTGCTCTTCGAGGGTTTATTTGTACTTCACCTTGCTTTTTTTATTTCCTTGAAAGAACCAGTAGCTGTGCATTTTATAAGAGAATTATTCTGCTGAATGTAGAACTTTAAACTCCCGTTGGAGCTGCACACGGGCTTTGTTCTCCAGAAGTTGGTGGCTCTTTTTCATGTGACTCTTTTTACCTGGCGGAGCAAGGGGTGGAGGGGGGAGATTTGCAACTGTGTCCAAATTGCTTCGCCGGCATCTCCGCTACGAGAGTGACTCAGTACACGGAGGCACGGCTTGGGGGTGTATATGTAGGTCATGAAATACCCGTAGCAGCAGGGACTCCCAGCTAAGAGCGGGGAAAGGTCTGACCGAGGGTAGAAAAAACCCTTTGTCGGGGTGGACCTGCCTCTGGAGTCGCTGGCGGGGTCTTTGTTCG
>VWZY01010923.1:76556-136102 GCA_013399075.1 Chloroceryle aenea
ATTTCTTTCCCTCCATGGTTGCCCAGTGATGGCCCAGGCTGCCCAGGGCAGGGGGGGAGTCCCCGTGACCCCTGGAGGGGTTTCCAAGTCCCCAGTGGAGCTGTGGTGCTGAGGGCCAGGGGTCAGTGGTGCCCTGGCAGTGCTGGGGCAATGGGTGACCTTGATCATCTTAAAGGTCTCTTCCAGACAAAATGAGTCTATGTTTCTATGAGCTTAAAGCTCTTTGAGAAGGTACAAGGCCAGGGTATTATGAAGGAAAAACAAGCCCCAGAGAGCATCCCATGTAGGAAATTCCAGTGTTAAGGGTGCAGAAGCCATATAAAAGTGGCTGACATAATGTTTTTTGACCTGTGCTCACCGATTGCTTGTACCAGCACGCGACTGCTCTTAAACATCTCAGCATCTTTCCACATCTAGCCTGTCAAATCAGTAACAGGCCGGGGGGGTTGACCACAGAGGGGAAAAAAAGACTAGAAAAAACCCACGCAAGACTCAAAGGCTGAATGTGGTTAAAATTACTAACTTTACTAACTTCTACCAACTACTTCTTATTCATTGCAATTTGAAACTTTCACCCTCACGATGCTGAATGTCATCTCTGTGTGCGATTTGGTGATGTATTTAAAGCTGGAGTTTTCAGCGTATGTCCTCATCTATTTCCAGACCTCTGAGTGCAGTTGTCGAGATGGCAGTCGCAGCTCCTCAGGTGGCAAATGTTTTTGTGGGGAAGAGGGGAAGAAACACCCCCCAAACCCTTTCTCTGCCATCAGTGAACACAGCTTTCTAGTATCGTGCAGATGCTGAGGTATCAACCAGGTGATTTTCCCCCCATACAATCTGCAGTTGCTTGGGTAGAGGCTGTTCAAGTGCCCTCAGAGCTGACACAAAATCACCTTTCCTGCCTGGAAATAGCAGGGATGGTAGAAGAAAAGGAAGAATTTTCTCATTTAGTCCTTTGTTTTGGTAACGCTTCCTCTGGTTCTGCTTACCTGGTCTGCACACTTAATATCAAGACATGTGTGCTCCTGTTTCTTGTCACACGTGTCAGGTTACCCAAACACCTCTCTCAGAAAGTGCAGGGTTTGAAGAGAAGCGGCTCTTTCTTTCCAGTCTCATTTTAGTTGCTTGTTGAATTCATACTCTGTGTCACTGTCTGAGATCTTGAAGGAAAGCAGCGAGGTGTCTGTTGTTAAGGAATCAGAAGTGTCTAGCCATGGGCTGTGCATCATGGATTTTACAGTTGTGTTTAAATACTTAAATAAGGAAAGGGGTTGAAAATAATGATGTCACTGAAAACAAACATCTCGCAGATTGTATGTTTTGTTAATTGCTGTTTGCTCACATTTTCATACAGATATTGATAAAGAATATCTCTGTTTCAGTAACAAGAAAACAGATTCAGAAACTAGTGCTGCAAAGAAAAAAGTTAACAAGGGAAAGGAAGGTTCTGAAAACTCCGATTTGGAAAAAACTCCACCACCATCACCTCATCCTGAAGATGAAGATGACCCAGGGGTTCAGGTAATTCAACTTTTCAAGCTCAGTGTAGCTTTATACAATTTGGGTGCACAAAACAGTAGTCCTCACAGTCTTTGTTACAGAAATACATGTGGGTATTTCCTGCATTGTTTAGAAGGACGTACCGAAGAGTTGAGGATTCACTGTGGTGAATATTTTACTAAAACACATATTCCTCATCATAATTTTGCTTCACAGTCTCATTAACCTGCAGGTATGTGTACGTTGCTGCTGAGTTTTCACGTGTCCTCTTCCATCAGCGTTGTAGTTATGGTGCTGAATTTTCTGCTCTGTAGACTTAATGTGACATTCTGAGATCTTGCTTATAAGCCTCACGTTTCTTCTTGCATTGGCTTTGCAAACCTTCTGAAATGAAGAATAAGACGTGACAGAGCAGGATGTCAGAAATGTGCATGTCAGGGACTGGTAACTACACCCCTTTAATGGGTGAGGGGCCTTTGTGCAGCGCTGCCAGTCATTGATAATGCCTCTTGCACACCTATCACTTGCTGTCCAAAGTTGATTTCATGTAAAGAAACTGTGGAAATAGACATGGCGTGTATGACAACCTTGGTGCACTTGGTCATTAGGCATGGGAAGTGGTCAGCTCCCTGGCTTGCTTCTGCTGGCAGTGGTCAGAGTGGGCATTAAACCTGCTGAAGAGGGAGAGGCAAATTGTGATGGGGGAAAATATGAGACTCCTAAATAATAACGCCTGGCACATCGGGTTGTGGATGTGTTGCTTCTAGTTATGAGAGAGAACTGAGACTGATGATGGCTCAGGAATGGTCAAAGCAACCTGGGGAAGAGACTGGCAAACAGCAGAGCCGTCCCTCTTACCATTTTCCAGCAGGACGCAGAGGATAAGGAAATGGGAGCAATCCAGTAGATTCTAGTTAAAAACAAAAGTGCAGCATGAGTGTTATTTCTGATCTCTACAGCCCAGGCATTCTTAACTAGAAAAGTTGAGCTACACCATGCAAGCATTAAATTATTTGAAGAATAATTTTAATTACCTGAAAGGTGTTCTTACATTTAATGTTTGTTTTCTTAATACTTTCTCACACTGCATGTTACACTGCACCCCCACTCCTTTGTGTAAACTTAGGAAAGGGTTACAACCATATATATTAGGACAGCTCGGATTAATACAGAAATCAATTAACTTGGTATGCATTTTCCAACTGAGATCGATCCTATGCAGTTGTCTAAAACACTGTTGCATTGTGTTAAACACCAAGTCTTCTGTAATAATATTATGTGGTAATGCCCAAAGTGATGCATTGTTATCTTTAGAGAGGAAAAATACTTTTGTGTGGCTTTTTTCTATTCAATTATCAAACCTATTGCCTATATTCCTATTGGTTTGTTAATGAGTAAAAGATAATCTGATGCAGATAAATCTATAGGCAGGTTCTGACAACAGCACGTAACAATTGCAAAGCCTTGTGTGGATGTTACCAAGTCAGTAAAAATCAGGGAGAGGATTGCTGTGGGATTTTAGACATCCGATTTCTATTAGGGGAAAGGAAGAAGAGATTTTTTTGCCACCAAAAAGTCATGATAAGACTTACCTCTTGAGCCAAAAGAGAACCGATACATTCCCGACGGTGCCTATGGAAATGAGGGTGCAAATTTGCCAAGTGGTACCTGTTTCAAGTATTAAAACATTGGGACAGTTTTGTGGGAGGCCACATAAGTTACCGAGTTAAAGGTGGGAGCTGTATTGCCAGTGTTTAAAAGGGGGATGTAAACTTAACCTTTGCTCAAAAATTTCATTTTCAGTTAAAGAAAGCATTTCTAATTTAGTGAAGTGCATCAGATATTTGTGCTTTTAAAAGTATGATTAACTATCTGAAAGTAAATATTTGACTTTGTCTATGTACATTGAGAGACCCAGCTGCATAGATTTGTTAAACAAGCTACATAAGTATTTGCATGTACTGGTGAAGATGTGTGTTAAGCTGAGAAGGATCTAAAAATAAGTAGTATATAAATTCATAAAGACGTGGGGTTTTTAACAGTTGATATTCAACTTTTTTTATACTATATATACACATCGGTATATATATCAGATATTTGATGCTCAGTTGTCAGTTTCCTTCAACAGCATATGCTCTCAGCTTTTCAAAATCTATAACCTGATGCAGAGTCTCTGAGCGTTTGAATGTTATTGTTGAAGAAAACAGTGTCTGGCACTGTGTTTCAATTGCAAATTCTGTCAAATGCATGCCTGTCTATTTTACAGATTTATTTTTTTTTTCCCCACAGTTTCTCCAAAGCTTTGTCTTATCCTGGCGATGAGGGTGTGGGGACACAGAAAGCACCTGTGTTTTGAATTTGGGGTGCTTTGGGTTTTTCATTCTCAAGTATGAGTTTGGGGTCTTTCCCAGTGCTGTGCTGCAGCGTGTTGATCAGAACTGCGCTGGGTCAGTGGAGTGAGGAAATGGTATTTAATTGTATTTCCCCTACAAGATAATCTGGGTACAACTGGGCGGATGGAGAGAGCAAGAAGGTGTATTGTCACTGCTTAGCAACACTATGGGCCATGCTGCGGAAAGGTGGTGTTTGGTTCCTGCATTGGCCATCTGTCAGAGATTGTCATGGATGTGAAACAAGAGGTGCAACTTCTTGGGTTTTAATTCCTTGCCAAGATAACGTGTTCTAGTTTTCTAACATGGTTTCAGTAATGCTTAAAAAAAAAAGAAAAAAGAAAAAAATACCGCTTTCCAACTTTGAACAAGCACATGGATTTGTTTTGTTTGATTGGTTTTTGTTGTTGTTAGTTTCTGTTTTATTTATTGTCTGTGTTTTACAAAATTTAAAAGCAGCTAACTGACAGGAGTTCAGATTAGTAGTGTCTTATTTCCATCATTTCTACCAGGGTGCTGTAAAAATTTTAGCATCAGCTACACACTCACGTGTTCCAGAAACACAAAATGAGTTTTGTCAGTTAATCTGCTGCTTTGCTGCTTATGAGTTTTGATCCTCATGAAAAATACCAATGCTTCCTATTTAGAAGCGACGCTCCAGCAGGCAGGTGAAGAGGAAGCGTTACACGGAAGACCTGGAGTTCAAGATTTCAGATGAGGAGGCTGATGATGCTGATGCTGCTGGAAGAGACTCTCCTTCAAATACTTCTCAGTCAGAGCAACAGGTCAGATATGAATGGACTGGGAAAGTGGCTGTAGCTGCAGCATTCCAAGTTCAAATATAGGCCCTTTTCCTGAACGATATTCCTCCCTGGTCAGCACGGTGTGCCAGAGGGCATTACCTGTTTACATTCTTAATGAATATATTAATTTGTGAGTTTGTTTACAAGTTGACTATACGTAGCTTGACAGAGTTCTTTGAAATTGGTGGTCTCCACCTAAAGAAAACCTAAACCAGGAGCCTTGAATTTACTTCTCTAAATCCAGTGGCCTGACTTTAATAAACCACTCAAGCTTGTCCCCTGCTGCTAGGCACCATAAGAACCCCTTTATGAAATTACTGCCTTGTAGTACCCAGCAGGGTACACTTTATTCTCTGTGCAATGTAAATGATGGATAAAATAGTTTGAATAAGACGAGGGGTAATAACGTAGGAATGACTGTTGTAACAATCTCATTGTTTTGTAGTGCTTTTTCAAAGAACTACTTCACTTAACTAACTGATGACCTATTGGAGAATATATGCGTGGTCTTTGGTATTCCATTTGGCAATTCGTTAAGCCCTGTGAAATATTGTATGTGATCTCCATTGCTAATTGTGTCTTATCAGAAGAATTTGGTAGGTTTGCCTGCAGTAATAGTGAATTAATGCAATAGTGTAATAGAGAATCGCAGGCAATTTTGATAGCTATCATTTGGACGTTTAGACAGCCAGCTAGAGGTTTTTAACTTCTTTTGATATTGACACTGTACAGTGCTGAAAGTGTGTGTTATTTTAGGAGAGGTGACCTGCCCATGTGGTTCTCTCTGCGTATCTGTGCATGTCAGTCTTGGTGAGAGAGCCTAAGCACATAAAAATGGGCTTGAACAAGTATCCTTCAATCCTTCACTAGAGTATTAAATCCTCTAAGTTCTCATGCTAGGGGGAAAAAGTCCTCCTGTGTATTAAATTCCAGCTGCAAAAAAAAAAAAAATTTTGACCTTTTTTTAAGTGAAGGAAGTCTTTAAATAACAAAGATGCACTCACATAACTCTTGTGTGGTATTTACGATGTAGGAATCTGCTGATGCTGAAGGTCCTGTTGTGGAGAAAATCATGAGTAGCCGTTCAGTCAAGAAAAAGGTAAACCCAAACAAAATCCCTTCCCCCCCTGTATTTTTAAACGGACTGAGCATATTTCTGCTGAAGCCCAACTGCAGTTCTTAAAATACCTCGGCTATCCCAAACTGAAAAACTGTTCTATAGAATAGAACAGGTTCCCCGAGCGTGTCTTCAGATGATGCTTGACATGATTTTTGGGTAGACATTCATAGAACAAATTACTCGTTTAGTCTTCCACTCTTGAGGCTGGGAGGGGGGCTTTTTTTGGTTGACTTCGTTGGTTGTCTGGTTTTTGTTTCAATTTTATTGTTACTGTCATAACGTCATTAACAGCTTTGTAAACCTAAATTCATGCAATGTCATGACTGACTGACTGAATTTGACCTGTTTCTGCAGCTTTCACAGCACAAAACCTCTAGGGCATTTAGTTTTGTTTTGTTGGTTTTTAAGTCTAGAGCTATAGTTTCTATTTCAAACCATGCACTTATATTTCAGATAAACTACGTGTAATATAAACTAAGTAATTAGTTGGCCTGATGGTCTGCTAGTCAGGAGAGGAGAATGTGGTCTTTTCATAAAATGTCTTTACATCGGAAGCTGTTTTTCACCAGTTATTCTTCTCTTCTTCCTCTCCCCTGCAAACAAAGGTGTGATTACTCATGGGGAGTGTGTATTTTGCTGCAGTTTGTGGAAAGTGGTTGGTCTGCTGCCTACATGTCTTTGATTGCAAGCTCTGTTGGAGGCAAGCTCTATTTTGAGCTCTTTCTTTAATGTTTTTTATGGATTGTATTTGCAGGTTTGAGGGGTGTCTCCTCTTTCCCTGCTCTTCTCCCCAACCCTCCTCTCCAAAATCAAAAAAAAAAAAGGATTTCAGGTTGTTAATATTTAACATCTGAAGTATCCAACTGTGCTTTTATTAAAGGTCTTTTACACTCTTACTAACGTCATCAGAACCCTGGTTGTTAGATTACTAATCAAAGTAAAATTGCTGCGATCAGGACCAATGCATAAAATAAACATGAGGAAAGGCTTCACTAGGAAACCTTTCAGTGGATTAGGTTGTAACAAAGGTGTTGTGATCAAGTAAAGGACATTAGGGAACGAATACACTTTCGGAGCAGTATTCTTATTACAAAATTGTCAGCTTTCTTAAAAATAGCCTTAGTCTAGCTTTGGAGTCACCAGATACAGTGCAGCACTGTACTTGCAGATGTTTCTGAGATGTCCAGATAAAGGGTAGAAATTACATTAGTTCATATTTGAAATATAAAAGACAGTGTTTTTTCCCTGTTCTTCTTACTGTGAAATTTTGAATTCTGTTGAATACACTTTGCTCTTGCAGAAAGTGTGAAGTCTATGTATCCTTCTTTCCAAACCATCACAGTCCTGACATCTTCAGTTTGTATATGGAAGTTTTTCATTTTTCTTAGTATTTTCTTGGCCAGCTTTAGTCCCCTTTGAATTTCTGCTCCTTAACTCTGAGTGGCTAGAACTAACGGCACTGTTCAGCACAAACAGCACACATGATGGAAAGATGGAATTTGTAGAACCCTCTACCTGCATGTTTCACATTTGAGTTTCTCTCTTTGCCTCCCGACGCACGGCGAGAATTAGATCTAATTGAACTGTGTACAAATGCCAACATCTCTTCCACAAACTGATTAATTTATAATCCAGTGATGTGTATCGATTGAGTTTTTGCATCTGTTGTTAATGCATTCTGTCTGCTCCTTATCTAGCCGTTGATATTGCTGTTATTTTACTGGTTTTTAAGCTCTTACTTGTCTCCACACCTGAGTGGCTTGGTCAAATAACTCTTGCGTTAGCAGGTATTACTGCATCACTGCTGTGGCAACACCAGTGCAGGATTGTGTGCTCTTAAGTATTTGCTTGAAGGAAGGGATCATTTATTTCTTCAATTATCTGCGGAGACTGTGGCTCGGATTGTCAATTATGGTCACATCTGAGCACTGATGAGTTGAGGTGTTGCCCAAGTCTGCCATGCTCTATTTTAGGCTGCCTATCTAATCAGCTTGGGGAGAATTTTGCATAAATGTTCTATCTCACCTTTTTACCTGGTTAATGTAAACTAAGCTGATGTATTTTTAAACCCTACTTGAGTGCTGGTCAGAGTGACGTGATTTGAATTACTACATTTTTTCAGCCATAAGCGTGACTGTCAGAGTAGGATTTGAAAAATACTTTCTTCTGAAATACTTATTTAGGTGAATCTTTGCAGCACGCTCATAGGACGTACATTAGCATAGACCAGTTATTACCTATTAGTGCAAAAGTACATTTTATTCATGAGAGTGACAGGATTTATCAAGATGTATATTGTAAACTATTGATATCAAGTTGGCAGTTGGCAGAAAGTACACTTGATGGAAATGCTGTTGAGGGGAATTAAATTGGCTCATACGAAACCCTTATATAAAGGTGTTTAACCATGTTGTCATTGTGAGATTGATATATCTCAGAGGAGTCTGGTGGAAAACTAATCAGAGAGACCTGGCCATAATACATTTCAGAAAATAAGAAAAGTTAATGTCTTAGAATTAGGGGTGACTTCTTAAAGAGCAGTTTTGCCTCAGGGTAGTGAATAGATTCAGATAATGGGATCTCCATTTTTTAATTCTTTTTCTTTTTAAAATACAGTTTTGACCTCTAAATATGAATAACCTTCTTGAGAAATACTTCCTTTTACATTTTTTGTTTAAAAAAATAGTAATAGTCTTCAGATTCCTTCTTTTGACAGTATCCTTTGTGACAGTGAAGCTTCTTCCTCCCGGTGTTTAGGGTTAGGGGATAGTTCATCTTCTTCAGCAGAGGATTCAGGAAGAACAAGTAGTAGCACCAGGAATTCCTTTTCTTCCATTTCTTCAGGGAGAACTGGGTGGAAGTTGATGTTTCTCCTCTCTAGAAAAGAACAGAAGCAGACTGTACTGGAGTGATCTAAGCACTAGCCTGGAAGAGAAGGAATTCTGTGTAAATCAGGGATTTGCAATGCATTAACTTTTTCTTTGTGCTAGAACAGAGTTTAATGCAACTGCTTCTGTTGTTCTTTAATTGTGCTGCTGTGGAAGTAATGTCTAGCCAGCAACTTCTTGTTTGAGGGAGAATTTGGAAGATAACAATTCATTCTTTAGCTTTAGAGTAGTCCTCCTCTCATATATGTGTTACTTTTCCATGTATACATAAAAAAAGGATTTTGACTTCTACAGGCATCAACAGTCTCGTCTTGTTTACAGCTACATACAATACTTACTACAGATGATGTTGTCCCTGACGTAAACCAGAAGATCCTCTCCTATTTAAAATTATTCCACAGTCCATTAGTAAACACAAACCATTAATGTTGTGACTTAAACCGAATTCTAAACACGTGCCTGGTGCAATGTCCTTAGTTTGTCCTATGGCTGGGTTCAGGAGTAATTCAACACGGTGTTGCCTGCCATATGTTATGCAATACTTTGGCACTAGGGATGAGTTAAGGGTAGCCTGAACCCTTAGCACCGAATGCCCTTGGTTTTGCTGGTTTATATCACAACTTTAACCTTGCTTTAAATGTACTTTTTGGGTGTTAATTTAATTTGGCTGCTCTGTATGTGAGACATCTTGCCTGAGTGAATTTAATTGCACCATTGAGTAAAACTAAAGCCATGAACACTGATGCACTAAAATTCTTCCAGAGGTATAAGGTTTAGTTTTATATGGCTTCTTGTTTGGAGTTATTAACTATATGGAGGAATAAACCCCTTTTAAAACTCTTTTTTAAAACATTACAAAACCCACAATGTAAAGTTGCCATGAGCCAGCCAAAAATAATACATATGGCATTCAGGAGTGCAGTTGCTAATTGGCTGCTGCCTGAGAAAATGGTACACTTGGCTTCTACTTAGCACTGTGGGTTTGGCAGCCAGCCAGGGTTTGGGGTGAGGTTGTGAATGAAGCTGCATGTGGTTAGGGAGGAGTTCAAATGATTCATGTCTTGGAAGTTGTAGTAAGCAGTGCAGTATGCACTTGGGTAAGCTGCTGGAGGAAACTCCTTACCCGTGTTCTCCCCCCACTAAGACTTCCCTACACCTCCACTTGTCTCTCTGTGTGGGGATCGTAGGCTGTGTTGCAGTTAGTTTCAATCATTAGCTGCCTTGGGCTGTTAGGTGGTTTAATTCACCTTTTGACAATCCTTGTCTTACAGATGGAGAATGGAGAGGAGGTAGAAATAGAGGAGTTCTATGTAAAGTACAAAAACTTGTAAGTAAAGTTACAGGTTTGATTACTATCTTATGGTTCATGTAATTGCCAAATTGTTCTTTAAAACTGGTTTTGTAAATGATGTAACTAACTTACTGACTTTAAACATTTCCAACGTCTAACCCAAAACAGCGGCGAATAAACAGGGAATACCTTGCACTGGGGGTAGTGGGTTTGATAGCATCGTCTTCATTTGTCTCCTCTCAAAATGAAATCCATTGGTCAAACTGCTCTGCTATTAAACACTTCAGCTAAGGCTCATTAGGCACACAGATCCAGGAGCACATACCTGTGTAGTTCTGGCTGCAACCACAGAGTAACGTGCCTGCAAACTACTCAAAAATAACCCTTATTAGTGTTTCAAACCCAAGATTTGTGTTCAACAAGATGTCTAAGATAACAAACGAGATGGCTTCTGGTATTCCAGCAGCTTGGCGCCTCTCCGCGAGAGGGCTGTAGCAGTGGTGAGAGCAGCATGTTGTTTCACTTCTGGCCTCTGAAACTGCAGTGCAATCACTATTTAAAATAAGATACTTCACAGCTGGATAAGATCATTTTTCTTTTAGAAAACCAGCCGATCTTGTTTAATTTTAGCAAATTTTCAATCCGAGTGAGAAATTCACTTCAAAGTGAGTTTCTTGCAGCTGACAGCAGAGAGTTGGCCTCATCAAACAGGCTGCCATCTTTGTACCGTTGCTCTCTACTGATTTTTGCGTGGTGCTCGATAGCTTGATCATGCTTTGTTTAGCTGTGTCATTGGCATGGAATTTTTGTCTCAACTATTCATGCCTTAGACTTCAGCGCAATATAACTTCTGATAGACTCAACATTTATCAAGTGGGGTTTGTCATTTTGGCAGAGATGGTGTTTCTTGCTTTGTGTTGTCTTAAAGATGAATTACCACCACAGAACTGCATTTACAAGGGTTTTTCTTTCTTTCAATGCTAAAACTTAATTGACTCACGTGACTTTTAATTACAATGCTGTTCTCATGATAGCCATGTATAGTATGTCAATGTTTTAAATGTTTGTGTATTTTTATTAACTTCTAAAATCCTTAATCTTAGCTAAAATATGATGTTAAATAGTGGCATTTATGATAAGTGTCTTCTATAGTAATTGTGTTTTAAGTATGCCCAATAAAAAAAATCATTTTAACTTTGTGCCAAACACTAAACATATTTAAATTTTACGTGGGAGTTGGTTTTATTTACTGTCAAGTTTCTCCATTAGTAAGTGTAATTACTTCCAGTAAAGACAATTTGATAATAATTTGCACAAGGAAGTGTCCAGTTTTCCAAGCGTGGCACTACAATGTGCTGGAGGAATCTGGTTGTACTACTGGGATACACACAGCACCATACAATGGAAACACAGTTTTGAGTAAGATTTTTCTGCTTCACCTTCCAGTTCTTACCTTCATTGTCAGTGGGCATCCGTGGAAGAGCTGGACAAAGACAAGAGAATTCAGCAGAAGATTAAGCGGTTTAAGGCAAAACAGGGCCAGAACAAATTCCTTTCAGAAGTATGATTTGTTTATTTGTTTCTTTTAGATACTTAAGGAATATTTTTAGTAATTCTTTGTTCTGTATACAAGCAGATTTTGAACAACTGTGTATATCAGTAGCATTCATTGCAGTATAACCAGGCTTGCTCCAAGTCTTGCAATTTGTGAAAGTCAAGTTTCCCAACTCTATACTTTACATTTTAGTTCTCTTTTAAAGTGAGTGGTTAGCTGTTTGCATGGTAAGCATGACTCTTAGCGAATCAGGATCGAGTCCTCTTTCTCAAGAGCTGATTATGTCAGAAAAATGCACTGCATTTTGCTGTGTTACGGACTGCTGCTCACTAGGGATTCTAAGCTTTTTATCATCAATTTAATTTCACTCAGAGCTATAAGCAGTAGTGTGGCAGGGGTCCTGTCAATAAAAGACCTGATCTGCTGATTTGTGTTTCTGAAAGATTACTTTTCAGTAAAGTGCTGCCTTTTGAGGGGAAAAAAGAACAGCTTCATGTGCTACTGTTATTTATTTATATTTATTTTTACTATATAGTTCAAGCTAAACAAAACCTGTTGCAAATTGAAAACTTCCATGAAGTCCATATGGGCTTCTCATTAAGTGCATCTGATTGACATAATTTGATACAATTTATAATTTGATAAAATTCAGAGAAATTGGAGGGAGGAGGACTCGCTGTGTTGTGCTTCTAGGAGAGTATAGAACATTGACGAAAACCATGTCAGAGCATCCAGAGTGCTTTGAGGTGTTTCTGAAATAGTCTGGCTCCTCTAGAGAATGAACTGCATCATATAGTAGGGAAGCCTAAGGAACCAGATTAAATTAACTTTCAAGACTCCTGATACTTGAGTTTTTAAAGATGATAGTAAGTGGATAATTTGGAACAGCAGTCAGTACTGTATATCATGTCATTATGCAGCAGCATTGTCAAATTTAAGTGAATAGCCTGGAATTGCTGCTTTTCAATTTATTTTTAAAAAGCCCCAAACAAAACCAAAAGCAAACAAACAAAACCCAAAAAGTGCAACTGTTTCCACATGGGTCATAAGTTGTTATAAATACTCGGAACCTGTTCTTGGTTTAGAAAAAGCTATCGAAATGTACATAGCCCTGAGTGCTTTTGTCTGCCTTTTCTATTGAAGGGGATCTTAAAAGTAAAAAACGAAACACAATAGTTTAGTACACAAGAGAATCCTGCAAGGTGTTGAAGGCATAAGAAAGAACATAACAAATTGTGCTTTTTGGTGAAACTGTGTATGCGTGCCGTGTTTTTGAAATAATAATCTTTGAATCTTGCTTATAGAGCAGTTAGACAATTCCTGTAGTTAAAATAATCCAAAGGCACTTAGTGTACAAGGCTCTAATTTCTTTATTGCAAGCTGTAGTTTTCAAGAATGCTAAATGCATTGCATGCCATAAGCCTTTTCGATTGCTCTCTGCTGAATTGTAATTTCACACTTCATTTAAAATATTCTTAAACATTCTCTCACAGTAAAAGGTTTCACACAGTAATTAAGAGGCCCAGTTAACAAAGTCTGAGAAGTCTGATTCCCTCACGGGGAATGATCTTGCTGAATTGTAGCATTTCAATTAACATGTTGAAGTTTGCCAAATATAAATTCTATGTCACCGTGACCTAAAATATTATTGCATGGAGGAATATGTAATAATTGTTCCTCTCAGAAAGGGCTAATAGAGATATTTTCTGAATGTTTGCCTCTCTCCTTGCACAGATTGATGATGAGCTATTTAATCCAGATTATGTGGAAGTTGATCGAATCATGGATTTTTCACGTAGCACAGACGATAACGGAGAGGTAAACAAAACTTTGAGTGCATTTTTAGTCATACAGATATTGTGGTTAGAATTTCTTCTTTAGAAATGTGACTGTGTTAAACACAGAGAAGCTACCAGCATTTATGTGTGTGTGTAAAACAGGAATGTACTTGAGAAAGCATTGGCTAATATAGCAGTTCCCTTCACATAAAGGGGTTTAAGTGAGGATTCCAAACTTGGTTTAAGTTACCTGTATTTAAAAAAAAGATACAAAACTGCAACAAAAAAAGTCACCACCAACAATCCCCCTCTGCTATGTAGATCTAAGGTGGTACCTAATTCTGTAGAAACATGATGTGCCCATGCAGGGAATAAGGAATTTAAATGAAAATTGCAATATTCTTACCCAGATGCCATGACATTTTAGATGTGATTTAGGCTATCTGTTGCGGGTGATGTCCCGAATTCCCTGATTCTCACTCTTTAATGGCTTGTTCTGCAGAACAAGATCACTTTGTCTTCCAGGAGACTCCTTTTTGCCCCTATGAGAATAGAAAGACACTGACAGTGTTTCCATATTGCTCTATCGGTGAACGGTGGTGTTCGGGTTGCCTGCTGGGGAGTTTCTGATGACACTGACAAAAAAGTCCTAGTTGACTGTTCAAATATGTGGTAAAAAATAGAAATCGAGACAGTTGGAAGACAAGTATTGGTTTACTTCTAAGTTTTAGTTTAAGTGTAGTGATTTCCAATGCAGCGTTGTGCTCATTTTGGTGGCAATCTGCCTTCCCCCTTCTGATCTTACCTCATTAGGCTGTCAAAGTGTCAGCCCGTTGGTCACTTATCCTTTGGGCTGAATGAGACATTGAGGTCTGGTAAAGCGCTTTGAATTGTATCCAGCCTGCAGGTCTCCTGTAAAAAAAAAAAGTTACACTTTTATTCCTTTTAAATTGTGATGCAGTCTTATTTTTGTCTTAACAAAGCCTGTAACGCATTATCTGGTGAAATGGTGTTCACTTCCTTATGAAGACAGCACTTGGGAGCTCAAGCAAGACATCGACCAAGCTAAGATCGAAGAATTTGAGAAACTGATGTCTAGGGAGCCAGAAATGGAGCGTGTGGTAAGATTTGGCTCCATATAGAAGATTTGATTTGAAAATAGTAAAGTGATGTGGTCTTTTAGAAACCACTAATGGGATTTGCTGTATTTGAAACAGGAGCGACCTCCTGCCGATGACTGGAAGAAATCGGAGAGTTCCAGGGAGTATAAAAACAATAACAAACTCAGGGAATACCAGTTGGAGGGAGTAAACTGGCTTCTTTTCAATTGGTACAACACGTACGTAAAATCTTGCTTACTGCTGAGTCCTGCTATGGATAAGCTTTTCTAGTTCATTTGAAACAATAACTTCTTAAAGTCTTCTAAAGCAAGGTTTTAGAATTATTACATGTCTTATTTTTGGCTGTAGGAGTCATATCCAAACTAATTTTGAGTGGATAACATAGCATTATGTAAAACATGAGTATTTCAGATTCTTGTGGCAAATTCTTTTGTGCATAGATGTGTTTGTGCACAACCCTGCTGCCCTTCCTCCCCCATTTGAACTCGAGGTACAGAAAATGCACAAGGACTGCGATGCCTTTGCAGTGTAAACTTGTGTTCTAGACATTTCTGGTTTATTCAGTTGAGCTTCTTGTCCATTTTCTACATTTTAAGCTGGGAATAAAGCATTCAGACTGTTCTTATTATTGTTTTCAGACGAAACTGCATTTTAGCAGATGAAATGGGGTTGGGAAAGACTATCCAGTCCATTACGTTTCTCTATGAGATATATTTGAAAGGAATCCATGGTCCTTTCTTGGTTATTGCACCATTGTCCACAATTCCCAACTGGGAAAGGGAGTTCCGCACCTGGACAGAGTTGAATGTGGTTGTGTATCATGGGAGTCAAGCAAGTCGGCGGACCATTCAGTTGTATGAAATGTATTTCAAAGATCCACAGGTAAAAGCTCTTTATGATTATTATTTTTCCTCCTCCTTTTTTGTATGTGCTTTACTGTTGTTAATTAATCTAAGCATCAATTAAGTTTTTAGCTAGGAACGAAGGCAAGTGTATTAATAGAGTGCTTTTTAATAGTTACTAAAAGATCAGCTGGAAACAGAGGGTGACCAAGAGTTACTGGATGGAGCAACTCTTGTTCCAGGGTTTCATTCACTGTTTTCATTATTTTGTGTTCCTGAAGAGAGCTCGCAGAAGAGATTCTTAATGAAGAAACTACTTTAATTGGAACCATGCTTAAAAAACTTTTTTTGCCTACCATTCCAGGAAAAGAGCAGCTTGCAGAAGTTAAGCTTCTTTATCAAATCTTAGAATTCAGATATATTTCAAATCTGTGTTACTACTGCACTTATGTTGAATAGTTCTTAGGAGAGAAAGGAGAGCAGGTACAGAAAAGATTGGCAGTAAAACCAGAAAATTAATTGGAAAACTGAAGCTGTAAAAGAGCATCAGATCTCTACACTTAAATGCATAGCTTTGTTCAGAGGAAGTAAGCAGGACTGGGGAGAAATAGTGTGTATACATCAAATATTATTGCAAAACAACATAATCATCCTCCACACTTAAGAGCAAAAAAAGAGTGGCAAATCAACCTGATTTGATGTATTGGTGTAGTATTATTTTCAGCTGAGTTTAAAGAAGTGATAGTGGTGAATTAATGTATTCAGATTTTTCTGTAAAGCAGTTGATTTTATGTCACTGGATATTTTGATTAATAAACTAGAATGATGTGAAATCAATATGGCACACATTAAGTTGGATTTAAAACTGGCTAACTGATATTTCTCGATGTAATTGTAAATGAGAAATGATTTGCATTTCCAGCGTAGTTCTTCAAGGATTGGTTCATGTCCATGAGCTATATAACACTTCTATCAATGACCTGAAAGAAAACATAAAATCATTACTGAGCAAGTTTTCAAATGACATGAAGACGGGGAGAGTGGTAAATAATCATTCAGGCAGTTCATGGATACAGACTAAGCTGTATTACTTAATAAATTAGATCCAAGCTACCAATGCTCAGAGTCACTAAATACAGGGCTATCTGTGGCCAAGGAATTGCGATGATTCCTACAGTCAGTAGGAGAGCTTGGTTCTGGGAAGGCTGTGAGACAAATGTGGATCCTTTTGTGTCATGACACATGACCAGTTAAACCTGAGTTCATCCTGTGAGACTGTGGTTAAAAGGGCTAGTGCACTGCACGTGTGTAGGAGGAAAGAGATCTTTATTACAGAGCAGAAAAATTACAGCGTTCTTCTCTTTGTCAGCAATGTAGTGGGTAGTCCAGTTCTGCCCAGTTCTTGCTTCCTGTCCTCAGAGTGTTGGAAAACTGAAGTCCTTAGAGCAAAGCTGTGAGGGGTGATTGTGAGAGAGAAAATACACTTTTACAGGGAAAGAACTGAGTAAAAACTGTTTCAGAGGTGATGATGCTGGCACAACTTGATGTGCCATTAGTGCAAACAGAAACAGAATCACATAGTTAAATATAGTAGAAAAACTCATCGTAATTTATAGTAGGTAGAAGTTCCATCAACCAGATGGGCCTAGGAAATAACCATTTTCTCAGCAATTTATCAAAGAAACTTTCAAATAAAAATTTTATACTCTGTTGTTAAAGAAGATTGATTTGAGTGCTAGGTTGCTACATTGAGGTCTAAGGGCTCCTATTCCTTGTGGTAATAAACATGTTTAGCTTCTTACCTAGATGTGTAATACACAAATGAGCTAGAATTGATTTTTGGGCTTTAAAATTATTTTTTATCAGAGGTAGATTTGATACAAAATATCTACAAATTGGGTTTAGACAAATACTGTCTCTATTGAAATGCTTTCTGTGTTAAAAATCATGTTTGTTATTTAAGCAGCTCGTGTTCTCGGCGTGTTCTTCCCCTTAGGATGCAGCAGTGATGTAGCATGAAACCTGAGGGAACATCAGCAGAAAAATCCCACTTACAGTGCAGATTCTTAGTGTTATTTTGGCATGTTGATCTAAAGGCAACTAAAAGCATCATCAAGAAAGATGCAGCAGAAAGTTTTGTTCCCCTTTTTGTCACGTTCTTAACTCTCCTCTTGTAATGACCAGGGGAGTCATTTGACCCCATAGCGAATAATGACAAAGCACAGCAAAATGAATCATTTTCTGAGAGCTTTGCTCCCTGAACCGGCTTAAGATGATTCCCATGGTTGGGGATAAAGGAGAAATGGAGTGAACTCATCCTTTTGGTGACAGTTGGCTTAGATGTGTCATGAAATGACCTTCTGCGTTCCACTCTTTGTAAGACTGCATCGGATGTGAAATTCATGGTAGAAACTGAATCATGGCAGGGGGGAATCTCTTCATGGTCGACACAAAGAATCCCCAGGTAGTGTTCAGTCTGACATCCTCTAAATACTGTCAGTGGGTGTATGATGCAGGTCAGTAAGGGAGAGGAAGAAGGATGCCTTTGGCCTTCATTTCTAGTCCCCTTGCCAAATGCATCAGCCCAGACATCGACATCTTTAGCTTTGTAGGCCTTAGCATGAAAAGAGGCCTCTCAAACTGAGCTGTTTTGGTTTACCTGGTTGATTCCTTTAGGGCTCAGTGGCTGTTAGCTCGAGAGTATTTTCTTTCCTGTGGTTTTCTTCCTTGCTAAGAAGCTTCTGGGCTATGAACATGTCATCAGCATAGGACTCCCTCAGAGGAATATGCATCTTTTTGGAAGTCCATTTCTTACACGCACGCAATCGATCTTCTCAGTTTGTATCTGCTAAACCCCCAAAACATAATCCAACTAATTATACCTTGTGACTACCTCTGTTGCTTGAGTTACTTTCAGAAGAATTTCCCAAACAGAACAGGAAACCACTACCTATTAGGAAGATGGATTTCCTCAAATGGAAGGACTTCTCTGAGTAAATGGATGCAAAATACATGCTGTTCCCACATCAGAACATGTCATTTGGATGCCACCCTGAAACAGGATAAACTGATTCTTAGTTGCCCAAGAGTCCACTTGGGACAGCACTTATGTATGCAGGGATATACATTCTCCACTTAAGAGATTTGCTCCTGTTCAAAGCTATTTACTAGAATTGCTGGTGGTTTTGGCTACTTGATGTCCACCAGGAAAAATTTACTGCTTATTGGGAGCAAAATATTCTAGGAGTAAAAAATGAAGCCTTAATGTACTTCTGGCTTATTGCTTGGGAGGACCATCACATAGCTTTTATTTAAAAGAAAGAAGAAAATTCTCTTGATGTGAAAACCTTGTTTGAATATTGCAGCTGTACATTAATACTTGGAGGCATTAGTATCATCCCTATGAATTACCACTGAAATACTTGTATAACAACTTTGTAACGAGTATGCAGTGATTCCCTGGGCCTTTTTATTGAAGCCAGCAGTAGACTTACACATTCATATTCTCAGTCAGCAATTATCACTTTGTTTACTTAAAATATTTTGCCCAACATACCAAATGAATTTTGAAGACGAAACAAATGCATGTCCTTTCTTGGCCAGGGACTTGGCTTTAACTTTTGGTGTTCTTTCTAGGGTCGTGTGATAAAGGGGTCCTACAAGTTCCATGCCATTATCACAACATTTGAGATGATTTTGACCGACTGCCCGGAGCTGCGTAACATTCCATGGCGTTGCGTGGTCATTGATGAGGCCCACAGGCTGAAAAACAGGAATTGTAAGCTTTTGGAAGGACTCAAGATGATGGACCTGGTCAGTGTGTACATCTCTTACATTTGCATCCTCTGTACTTTTATTACTCCTGATTTATGGTTTCATCAAAAAAGTAAAATGAAAAGTTTTGTTTTTTTCTCAAGTTAATCATCAAGTGCTGAGAAGGATGAGGAACAGCAGCTGAGAGAGTCTTTAAAATACCTGGAAGCACATGCATACCTGCAGTTTGGGAGTGCTGATGTTTCATAAGTCTCTTCATTGATTTACACCTACAATTACATGGATTTTGTCAAGAGAATCAAATTTTGTTCTTTCCTTTTCTTTTCATGTGTTTTACTCCCTAGTAATGTAGTCAGGAGGCCAAGTACGGGTGTGAGAGTTAAACTGCTCTCCATTAATGTCAGCTCTGATGTTAATCACTTGTGTGGCTGTAAGGAGCTGCTTTCAGATGGGCTAAGGAGGGACAAGCGAGTGGGTTTCTGATGCTTACGTAAATATGTATCACGTTGTGCACACACAACATGTATCAAGCACACTGAGAGAAAATAAGATGATGGGTTTTAAAGATATTTACCATTATTTATTCATCTTTTGGACTGAAGATTCCTTAAAACTGTGAGAGGAATGCAGTCATGCTAACTTAATACCTGGAACTCAAACCTCTTATTTCTGCTAAGATTAAAGAGGCATAAACATCAGCTTCCAGAAGCACTGCTGACCTACAGGTCACTTGTAGGGTTTTTTTCCCCCTTTCATTATATGATCATTTTCTTGATGGAGTCTTGAGGCTTAACAATTGAAAGTTTGTCAAAATGCTGCGTACAATTTATTTTCCTTTAGGAGGAAAGCTGAGTGTATAGGTGCAGTTATAGATGGAAATATGGGACTTCTCACTTCTGTTCTTGTTCTGCTACTAATGTTTGGCCTTGGGCTAGTTGCTTAACTTCCCTGGGCTCCCAATGAACTATGGAACTTCTTGCCTCTGCCAGTCTCCTTCTCTGTTTTGTGTAGATGGAAATTAGGATCCTGCTTCAGGTTCCCTGTCTTAGAAACACAGATCTGCCCTGATGAGATTTGTGCACTATCTGGGGGTGGTGGTAAATCAGTCCATTTATACTGGAAGTGATGGGATAACTTCAGCTGTTATATTGCCATTTAAAGTTTCTTTTACTTGTGAAAGGGCTGGAGTGTGGTGAATCAGTGAAACCTCTTCTTGTAGCTGGAGGACTTTTGAAGGTGCTTTAAGTAGTGAAGTATTTTTCTGGGCTAGCACTGGGGAAAAGCAAGGGTACTAGTTAGAAATGTCATGAGAAGCGCTTCATGCAAGTAGTTGAACAAAGAGGAAGAAAGAATGAGAGGTACAAGTTAAAAAACATATATATATAAAAAAATTTGTGTATTTCTCCATTGATGTGGATGGATTCCTAGGCAACTATTCCTTAACCTTTCAGGAACATAAAGTGCTGCTTACTGGAACCCCTTTGCAAAATACAGTAGAAGAGCTATTTAGTTTGCTTCACTTCTTGGAACCAGGGCGCTTCCCATCAGAAACCACATTCATGCAAGAATTCGGTGATCTTAAAACGGAAGAACAGGTAAATTTTGTGAGCTTTCCATTTTATTATATCTGAACTTCACTACTTGGTTTTACACGTAATACCTGTTTACTTTTTGGAAGAGCACAGTAATTTTATCTTTGCTTGTTTGTTTGTGTTTGTTTTGCAAAGTTTTCCTTTTGACCAAAACTCACTTTGCTTTATCACTGTTTCTTAATCCTTTGTCTGTTGGTCAGGCAGAAACTGGGAGGGTATCCCCCTGTTAAAATGTGTTTAAAAATTGGGGCAGGAGTGTCTTGTAAGGGTTGCTGGATGAAAATGCTTCTAGAATTGGTTGGTCTCTCTTAAGAGAATTAGCTGGTCAGTTGACATTCTCCCTTAAGCACCAGGAGCAGAGTGAGGGGACTGTCCTCTAACTTCAGTGGAGTTAACATCTGAGAGTTTTTATCAATGACTTGTGTGCAAAAAGGAACATACTTGAAACCTGGATTAGCAAGAGGCAACCAAATGGAGGGATACTTTTTTTTACTGACTCAAACACATTTCCCAAGCTGTCCAGTAAAAAAAAATTCATAAATCAATGCAAAATGAAAGACCCTCCCTGCAGCTTGTTTTAGATCTAAAGAATGAAAGGTTCTGATGATCATGTATAAAACTTGAAGTCCTTCTTGTAAGTATGCAAATGTTTTAGAAAGTCAGTAGGTCACAGTCAAATCACCTTAGCATTGGGAGTTATCTGAAGCATGGCACCTTTACTTCAGCACTTTAATTTGGCTCTTTTTGTCACTTTTGTCTGAAATCCAGTTTCTGATATTTCTGAATTTGGACTGCTTGGATTTATTAACTTGGTTTGAGAGTGGCTCCCATAGGTTGCTGTCTAAATTACGAACAGCTCTCCCCCTGCCCCTTACCTCCTGGAAAAATCATAGTGTGTCCCGAGGGAATCGGGATATGTTTCCACAGATTGTGCAGGCAGTTGCATGCCAGTCAGAAATGGACTCTGACCTGATTGGAAGTGAGCCAGCTCTGATCCAGAAGCCGTGTAGCCCTGTTAATAGACTATTTGAGCTGGAGTTAATATATCCGAACTCTCAACATAGCTTTTGTCTCACCGGTTCAAAATGTCAGCAAAGCAAAACTGGAATTTTTTGAAGCTGTACATGGAAATAGCACTAAAATCATGTCATCAGCCATGGGCCACGTGGCATTGCTTGGGCCAAGGAGCTTGGGAAGAAGTGCCTTCTCTGCTGACCCACCATTAGGTGTTTCAGAGTCTGATTTATCTTTCGAGTGGTGGGAGGGATGATGTCTTAATGACTTGGGGTTTATTTTGTTGCAATCCTGTTCCATTTATTTTTTTAACTGTTCGTCCTTCTCTACTTATTTATTGGGTTTCTCCTGAAATTGCTTTATACTAAGGGATCAATGTGATGACCAGTTCCAGGGTGGTTTACCAGCTCTGTGGCACTTGGGTGGTGTCTGCTTTGAGAGACAACCTAAACCAGCCTAAATGCCAGTTGTCTTCTCTATGGAATATGTTTGAGCTTTTTATGTAAGGGTCTTGACAAAACTTAGCTATTTTTTTTTGTATGAAAATCAACATTTCTTCCCCCTTCCTCCATTTATGATGTGATTTAAAGTATATGCTGCTAAATCTGGGGACTCTAAAAATTATCAATGTGCTAAAAATTTCCAGAAATAAAATGTGTTTTGAGACCAGGCCTAAACAGTTTTACTTCAGTGGATGTTAAAACGAGGGAAATAAGAAAAGAATTAGAAGCAGACATATGAAGGGAAAAAATAACATTAAATAGTGTGTTTTGTGGTTAGAAGTTAAGTGTGAAACTTGATCTTACAGTCAGATTTGCTCACTTAGGGTTAGTTCTACAGGACTGGTGTGCAGTACTGTCCTTGTCTGGAAGTGTAGACCTCTAAGTGAGGTTTGTTTAATAACAATCACTAAACAGAAGACACTAAACACACCAAAAGATGACTTGAGAAGTGTATATATCACTGAGTTAACAAGGAGAACTCAGTATCTAGGTGACCAAGGAAAGATTTTTTTATTTTTTAACCAATGCTCTTTACTGTCATCTCAAATAGAAAACAAGGATTTTAGAATTAAGGCTATTGAAAAATAAATAATTGAAGCCCTAAAGTTTTAGTTCAGTTATTTATTAAACTTATTTTATAGGTGCAAAAGCTCCAAGCTATTCTGAAGCCGATGATGCTGAGACGTCTGAAGGAGGATGTGGAAAAGAACCTGGCCCCCAAAGAGGAAACCATCATTGAAGTTGAGCTGACAAATATTCAGAAGAAATACTATCGTGCTATTCTTGAAAAGAATTTCACATTTCTTTCCAAGGGTGGAGGGCAGGCAAATGTACCTAATCTTTTAAACACTATGATGGAGCTAAGAAAATGCTGCAATCATCCGTACCTTATTAATGGTAGGCCTCCTAATTTTCTCCTCAGTTGAAAAAATGTTTGTCATGAAGTTCAGTAAGTTAGAATTTCTGTTCTAGTCTGTCTCTTATTAATTTGTTTTAAGTAGAAAAGTGAGATCACCTTTTGGGTTCTCCTAGGTAGGAATATCCTCTAGCCAGGACAGCATTGCTTTTGAACACTGTGCTGCTTTTCTCCAAGGCTTCCAAGCTCTGACAGAGCTCGGCTGGTAGTATTGAGTTTTCTGTTCTGTTGTTCCTGACAAACAAGACTGCAGTATCATGCAGGTTGTTGGATGCTGCAGTTTTTTCTTCAGAGTTATAGTTAGTTGCTATTTATTTTCTTGTCATAGAACATGGAGATAACAACTTGAAATTTTGGAATAAAAGTTGCAGGGTAAGAAATGCTGACCTGGCCTGCTTTCATGGCCACATCTAACTACTCAGAAAAAGATTTGTATGAATGTCAGCTTGGGCTTTAATGGCAAATACTGTTTTTCAGTGTGATGCTATTGATTTTATATCAGAATTATCTCTGGCAAGTACCATATAATCATAGAATTTCTCAAATTGGAAGGAACTCATAAAAATCATCAAGACCAACTCCAACTCCCTGCTCCTTGCAGGAAAGCCTAACTCTAAATCACATGACTGAGGGCATTGGCAGACACTCCTAGAACTCTGACAGTTGTGGTGCTGTGACCACTTCCCTGGGGAGCCTGTTCCAGTGACTGACCATATAATGACCCGTATGATGTCACACAAGGCCCTGCACAGGGTTGCATTCTGCTCGTTTCTTGTTTCCCAACTCCGCTTCCTTACTGGATGTGATTTATGCTAAGGATGGTTTAATGTTGGTTATAACCTTCATGATGAAAGACTGTTTTGTTCAAGAGCCATATGTGATTTCAGATTATTTTTTTTTTTATTCTATGACTTCCATATTGCAGTGCTTACATTTTTTTCCTTGACTTTTTTTCTTTAAGGGTGGGGGGAGGAATGCTTAAACTGATTCACGAAATGACATCTAATTATATTTCATGCTCAAGTAATTATTCCAAAGATGTGATATAGGGTTACTCCAAAGCACTTCAGCCCAGCCATGCTGGTGGGCTGCTGAGTTTCTACGCTCAGATGAGCATAGAGAAAATTAGCTTTGTGGTTCTGGTTGTAGGGTTTTTGTGTTTGTTGGTTCTTTGTTTTAAGTTAGCCCATTATGCAAATGAGTTTACCAGAAAATAGTTTAGGATGCTCAGGTTATGAGCTTCTGAACTTTTTACATTTTTGGCTTTCAGCTGGTTTTAACCCTGCCATTATTTTATCTTATTTCATGTTTGCTAAAAGAAATAAACTGAATATTTTGCCTCTACTTTGTTCTGTCAAATAGAGTTAATGAATAGTGCTTGCAGTATTGCCTGCAGCAGTGGGGTTTTTCCCCTCACAAGTATTGTATGACGTAGTGTGTCTGTTAGAGGCTGTTCTATATAGCCAGGTGTCTAAAAATTTCAAGTATTTTTTGATGACTGCATCTTAACCCTACTAAAGGGAGGTCGGTTTGTCTCTTGAATGCTTTTGCCTTTACAACATTTTTGTAAATTCTGAACAACCTGTAGTTGTCCGAGTCTGAGGATTTATTTTGTTGATTGATAAGTAACATCTTTGTACTTCAGAGTGGTGGTACAAGTTTATTGTAGCTCTATCAAGAGGTCTTGCAGTGCTAGCACATAATGTTGCATCATGTTCTCCTGAGGAATGATTTGTTGCAGTAGCAAGCTCTCAAGATTTAACTGCTTTTATAGAGGTGTCTCTGAATCCTTCTCATTTTCTTCCAAGTTTACAGGTTTTGTGAGCAAGCAGTACTGCATTGTGTGTTTGAACAGCCAAGCAGCATGCTGTAGGGTGTTTTGCACAGTAGTTGCAAGCAGGTCATCTAGATAATCTTCAGTTACGAGCTGGAGAAGGTTGTATGATGGAAGCAGTATGGTAGCGGTTGAATATGGAGTGGGTTTTTTGTTTAGTTCTTGATCTGTTCCAGGCAGGGGGAAGAGTGGTGGTCTGCTGAGACTGTCTTTGAGTAGACTTCTAGAGGGAGTTACTGCATTTTGTGTATTCTCCAACCAACTTGGGCAAAGCTTTCTTTGTTATTTCTCTTAGAGCTGGACTCCTTTTCTCCATAGCAACCATTCTCAAGTATTTCTACATCAATCCTCTATCTCCAAGGGCCAGCAGTGGGGAATGCCTCTGTACTTGCACATCCTACAGTGCTGAATATTGCAAAGGTTTCTTCCTCTGTTCCTTATTCCCTCTTAAGCTCTGGAAACCTCTCCTAATTAGGAGTGGAAGTAGGGGTTTCCCTGATGGACCAAGCACACCTTCCTTTTATCACCTCCTGAAAATCAGCCAGGTTAGGAACTGGCAGTACAGTCCTACAGGTATGACATGAAGTAACTTTTGGGTGACAGGTTACTCAGTGTATGTCACTTAATTGCAATCAAAGCAGAAATGAAAAAAGACAGTGTGGTCTTTTACAGGGTTTGGTGAGGAGAGGGGGAGAGTGTTACTGAAAGAGAAGATTTTTGGAGGTCATGGTCTGCTCTGGAAGTTTGATCTCTTGCTGAGATCAAACTCTTGATACTGAAAATCCACCATTCATCCTCCAGGCCTGTTTGTGGGGTCATTGTGGTGTGCTTGGCTTGGGTGTTTTGCTTTTGCAGATGCTGTGTTTGCCTATCTGCTTACTTCATAGTGGTGAGATGTAAATTTGGATATCACAGTTGAATAAGAAATAAATATTAAAAAAAAATATCACTGAAATTACTGTATGCGAACTACTTGACATCATCTTGTGGCCTGAAATGGCCTGAAGTCAGTACAGGACCTGAGATTTACTAAAATTCTGCCCATTTCACAAGATGGGAAGTGATCCTGAAGGAGTGTCTGACTGTACTGTTTTCATATGCTTTTCCTGTGTGCAAACCATTAGGATCAGCAATGCTTGAAATAGGGAATCCAGAGAAGGACAAGTCAAGGATGTAAGACTACCTTCAAGTGTGGTCACATCTTGAGTCCTTTCAGTTCTCTAAAAGCTGGTAGTGGAAGTGTATCGGGTGACAGGAAGCTCAGGCAGCCTGCTTAGGGTAGTATCTGGTGAAGGCACCACATTACAGCAGGCATTGAACCAGCAATCACACAGTGAGGGTGTTTGCATGTTTGTTTACAGGCATCTACTTAGAGCTGGGATACAAGGGATGCTCAGCAGAAGCCTGGCAGTAAGCGGTTTTTCCTCCCTCCCCCTGCCCTCCCACCTCTCCCTGTGTTATTCAAAAGCAGTGCTGATGTAGAATATTCTACAAACCAGAAATACTTTATATACTACATTTTGTGGGTTTCCAAAACCAAACACCAAAAAAGAGGGACTGAAAAAGACAGCTCCAAAGAAGGGTTTATTTAGATTTGAAATAAGCTTAGAACAGAGATTCCTTAGAACAAAGATAATCTTTTACATAGCCAAGATTAGTAATCTGATCATTCTTGGAACAGTCCACAGTTTGTAGAAGTGACATGAAATAAAATGAAAGAAAAGCATAGGACAGGCTGAAGAGAAAATTTCAACCTGGTCTGTAGTCTTCAGGTAGTGACCAATACAGGGGAGTGTTTGGTGCTGTGCAGATGATTCACAGGCAAAGGGAGTGGCAAGAGAAGACTTTCAACTAATTCTGGAATGTGTGTATATATATGATAGCTTCATCAGACTGCACAAAAAAAAACAGATTCAGGGAAAAAAGAAAGATAACCAGAAGGTAAAGTAATAATTTCACAGCTACTTATTTCTGCCAAAATTGTCTTTTTTTTCATTGTTTGGACTTTGATTCTATAATTAAGAATGGGAGGAACAGCTCCAGGTCATGCATGTGGTCAAGCCTGTTCTTGGAGGAAAAGACATTGAATGTGATCTGTATTCCATGTATTCTTCCATGGAAACAAAATATTTTTTCTTTCATGTTTCATTTTTAAGTGGACAGAAAATCCATTTTATCATTTGGAGTATGGTTTACTTTTTAATCCTTTTTTCTCACTTTTTGTTAATTTCTGTGCATTGAATGGCTGTACAAATTTAGGAAAGGCTTCACTCCCATTTAAAAAGGGTGGGAGAAAGAATATTAGAAGTTATTTGTATCTGTTTGCTTTAAATTTAAGCTTAATATTTTTGATAAATGTTTATTCACGCAGCGCTTAAAACATTCCTGCAGTTTCTATAGGGTATTGAAGGGGAGCTCATTGTTTATTAATAAACCCCTTTGCAGCGTTCACGTATTGCTGTCCAATCTTTGCAGGTGCTGAAGAGAAAATTTTGGAAGAGTTTAAAGAAACACACAATGCCGACTCTCCAGATTTTCAGCTCCAGGCAATGATCCAGGCTGCTGGCAAGCTAGTGCTGATTGACAAGCTGCTGCCAAAACTGAAGGCTGGTGGCCACAGGGTGCTTATCTTTTCCCAGATGGTGCGCTGCTTGGACATACTGGAAGACTACCTCATTCAAAGACGGTGAGAGCAACAATATAATACAATTCTAAATAAACTGTGCTTTCCTCAGCAGCCCCAGTATTTAACCTGTGAGTAATCCCTATTGAAAAGGGATGAAATCCAAACACTTCACAGTATTTTCAGTAGGGAGCTGACTAAAAGGAAAAGCACACCTGTAAGTTGCAAGGACTGAGATTTATTTTTTTTTTGGTGAATAAAAAGTGACCTCACATGGAGGGCTTTAAACCTCTTAGTTTACTACTCAGTTAAATGTTTTGGTGGCTTTAGAATTTTTTAGCTCAAGCCTGAATGTTTGTTTCATTCCTTGGAGTGAAAGTCTGTTCTTTCCCAAAAGTCACAAAGCAGGAGATGTAGTGTGTCTTCCACTGAATAAGTTAGTGGCTACAGGAATGGTCACTCAATTTGTTCTAATTCCTTCAGCCCCATAGTAGCATATATCCCCCTTTTTTTTTTACTTTTTTAATTATTATTTTTGCATATTCTTAGGAAGAAACAATGCCATTGCAGTAAAGTTCTTCTTAATAATGTGTCTTTATTTCAGGTACCCATATGAACGAATTGATGGCCGAGTAAGAGGCAACTTGCGTCAGGCAGCTATTGACAGGTTTTCAAGACCTGATTCTGATAGGTTTGTTTTCCTGCTGTGTACAAGGGCAGGAGGTTTGGGCATTAATCTTACTGCTGCTGATACCTGCATCATTTTTGATTCAGACTGGAACCCCCAAAATGACCTCCAGGTAATACTATAAGACATGATTTTATTGAAAATTCTTCTTTGCCTTTTTGCTGTGAAATGTGCTTCCCCTGCAAGAAAAATTATCCATTGTCCCTCTCTTAAAAATGTGAAGATTATTACTATTTTGAAAGCATTAACTTGTAACATAAGTTCTCTATATGGCTTATTTTTTCTTCCCTTTTACTTTGTGACGTGTTACTGAGTATCTGTCTTTGTTTCATCAGGCTCAAGCACGATGTCACAGAATAGGACAGAGCAAATCAGTGAAAATTTACAGGTTGATAACAAGGAACTCTTATGAAAGGGAGATGTTTGACAAGGCTAGCTTGAAGCTTGGCCTTGATAAGGCTGTGCTACAATCTATGAGCGGAAGAGAAAACGCTACAAATGGGGTGAGAATTAATATCTTAAGGTGCACGATCAACAAATGCTGTGAATGTGTAATGTTTTTCTTGTTTGCTCGCATTGTAGCTGGAGAGTGGTCATTTTCAGAGGGAGTACAGCGTATATTTTAAAGTAGGGTTAATTAAGGCCAAGGCTCCATGAACTGGCTCAGCCTGTCTAATGGCTCAGTCATTGCCAAAAGGGGCAGGTGGAGTCACATTTCCTCCATCCTCATCTATTCTCATCGTTCCACCCTTTACATTATGTTGATCTTGGCACTTTTTGGAGTTCTTTCAGGATAGCCTTTTTGCTTTGAACTTATCGTCAGGTTAGTAAGTTAATTCTGCTCCCAGGAGGAGATAGCACTCACCAGAGCTAAGGTAAAGGGTTTCAGTGGCAACAAATTATTAAATCATTTAAACCACTCGTATAACTTCACCCGAAGAATTTTGTTGTTCGTACCCTTCCTTTAAAGGTGACTTCAGCATGAATGTTTAATTGACCACTACATCATCTTAGAGTTTCAGTTCTTAAACTGCTGAACTGGAGAACAATCAGTCTAATTATACTGTCAGATGTACACACTGGCTGATGTCAAAAAAAAATCCCCAAACATCTCTTGCGTGTCACAGGTGCAACAGCTTTCCAAGAAAGAAATAGAAGATCTTCTTCGAAAGGGGGCATATGGTGCTCTGATGGATGAGGAAGATGAAGGGTCTAAGTTCTGTGAAGAGGATATTGATCAGATTCTCTTAAGGCGAACACACACAATTACTATTGAATCTGAGGGAAAAGGCTCAACGTTTGCAAAGGTATGCATTGACGTGCAGAGGTGTGACCAGGAGAGAGGGAAGTGGTATTAAACTGCCTTCCGTGTCAATTTACTGTTTCAGTGTACTTCTCTTAGATATTTTCCTCACAAATCTTTGGATATCTGTATTTTCAGCCATTATACTTTCCAGGCTTACCTTTTTTCTTTCTTGAAAGTGCCACTTTTTAGGTTCTAAGTATTGTATTTGCCAGTGAAAAATAATATTCTTTGTAGCATGCAGTTAAGAAACCAATGAATGTGTTTTCACATTTACTAGGCTAGTTTTGTTGCATCTGGGAACAGGACAGACATTTCCTTGGATGACCCTAATTTTTGGCAGAAATGGGCAAAGAAAGCTGAGCTGGATATTGATGCTTTAAATGGAAGGGTAAGAGCTTTACCATAGTTCCTCGTGCAATTAAACGGAAGATATTCCCCCACATGCCCATTCCTAAATTTCTATGTTTTCACTTCCATTTAAGAATAACTTAGTTATTGATACACCAAGAGTGAGAAAGCAAACCAGACTCTACAGCGCGGTCAAAGAGGATGAACTGATGGAGTTTTCAGACCTGGAAAGTGATTCGGAAGAAAAGCCCAGCACAAAGCCCCGCAGGCCTCAGGACAAATCCCAGGGTTATGCAAGAAGTGAATGTTTCAGGGTGGAGAAGAACTTGCTGGTTTATGGGTGAGGATATACAGATTAAATATACAAATTGTGGCTAAAGAATGGGAAATTATATTATAGCAAATAACTTTTGGACACATTCACTTAATCTCTTACTCTGTAACTTTTACTTCATTGCACTGTATACATGCCAGTGAGATTTTTAAGTTGCTGTGCACCTAAGTGGATTCTATAGATGTTATTTAAAGTTTCTGAGTGTCTCACAGATGGCTGTGAGCTCACTGGTAAGATATGTGGTTTTGTGATGATGGAATATTTGTTTCTGGTTTCTCACAGTGTATAGAATTCCTGAGTTACCCAAGGTTTAATCTCTTTTCTAAGTGTGGTGGCTTGTACAGAACGGTGTGGTTGTCAAATCAACAGTCAGTCTAGAGGTTTTCAACATCAATTCCAGTATTTTGGCACCACTTAAATTCCGCTATTTGATACTTGATGTTTTTCCCTGTTGGATTTCTGAATTTGAATCTTACCAGTTTGGTTTTTTGCTATATTTGACTGCTAGCATGATGGGTTTCAACATGTCTTCAGTGTAAGAGGTTGCACACAGCCATTGCTAATAACAGATATCAGCATCAAAATAAGAATGATTCCCCCAATCCCATGATTGTAGGAATTGGTTGAATTTCCTACTCCTAGCTTACTGGGATCATTAGAGTTAAACATATGTACTTTATTATTTTGAGTGTAGCTCAACTGCAGCTTTACGAGCAGAGAACTTATTGCCCGTTCTGTAAAATAAACATTCTTAACTCCGTGGTGCTGGAGGTTGGACTCCCTGATGTAAGGTGCTAATGCAAAATGCATTAGTGCTGATACAGGGGGTCCCAACTTGCTCGGTACCAGCACTTAAATTGAAAGTCACGAATAAAAGTACCAGTGCCCTGGCTGTTGTATTGAACATATTTTTCTTATAGCTGGGGTCGGTGGACTGACATCCTCTCACATGGGCGCTATAAACGTCAGCTAACAGAACAAGATGTGGAAACCATCTGCCGGACTATCCTGGTATATTGTCTTAATCATTACAAAGGGGATGAAAATATCAAAAGTTTCATCTGGGATCTGATCACTCCAACTGCAGATGGGCAAACTCGAGCTTTGGTTAATCATTCCGGTATGTCTACCACGATCAAATAATGCTGCTAGTAAATAGGGAAGAATTGCTTCAGTCACGCTGTGTATTTAGTTTAAACTATAGCCATTCTGACATGTCGTAGGATCTTGTCAGATTTTATGAGTAAGGTGGGCTTTGACTTGGTCCGTACTTAAAGGGCAAGTCTCTTGCAGACACGTTGTAGAACACAGCACTCTTTTCCTTAAATCAGCTTTGAACAGATATTCTAACATCGATTTTAAACGGCACCTACTGCTGGAGTTAATCTCTTTCAAATTGCCATAAATCAGAAAGCTCGTTTCCTTATGGCCGTTCACATTCATGAGAGTTTTAACAAGAAATATTTATGTAACACCATTTTCTGGCTAGCGCTCTGAATTTTTGAAGTCTTCACACCTAAATTTGCATGAAAGTTTTGCTTGATTCAGTTATTTGCAATTTTCTGTACTGAATGATGTTGCTGTTCAGTTTTGGGTGATTGTGTTGCCCACAAAGGAATGAATACAGCAGTGACACTCAGCTTTAAATGTCTGTGTGTAATGTGTAATGTGGCTTGGGGGGAGAGCTTTTCTGTTCGGCCTGTTAAGAAATGTTGGGGTTTCCCATAGGTCTGTCTGCACCGGTGCCCAGAGGGAGGAAAGGCAAGAAAGTAAAAGCCCAGAGTTCACAGCCAATGCTGCAAGATGCTGATTGGCTGACAACCTGTAATCCAGATGTATTATTTCAAGAAGACAGTTACAGGAAACACCTCAAACATCACTGCAATAAGTAAGTGTTTATAAATATTTCATTTAGAGGGGTTTTTTACTATGTGCTTTTGAAAAGTCCTGAACTTCTTTTGGCTATTTTCAGTAGAACACAGGACCATTTAACAGGATGTAATGGCCATTATTACTACTTTTTAATTTGGGGATAATCATCTTAATAGGTATCTGGATACTTCAGTAAGCTCTTTATGACTAAGCAGCACTTAAACCACAGTTTTGAAGAAAATTGTTTTCTACTTGCTAAATAAAAATGGAATTAGATGAGGTTATTCTTTTCACCATATGAAGGAGAGAGACCATATCCCTCCACTAAATCTATTTCTCTTGACAACTGGCTGTCTTTAAACAAAAGCTGTTTGTTTTTTGTCCCTCTTGTGGGGTCTCTCGGGCTGTTGTCCTTAAAGTTCCTGGACTTAGATATTAAACTCAAATACCTCTTCGGTTTCCAGATTTTCATGGAGTAGTTCACGTGTGTGGGTGTATCTCTTATCTGGGTTGGTTTTCCTCCCTTCCTCTCTTGCTCTCCACATTATACAGAATACTTCTTCTTTTCTCTTTTGTTTGAGATAAAATTTCTCACCACACTCTCATACCTGAATCAGAGCCCTGATTGGATTTTTGAAATTCTAAACGTGTTATTAAGCTGAGAGCCTTTGGGGATAAAGATAATTGTATTTTGATTTGGATGCTATGTTGTTTTATTGCTGCATGAATGTCTCTTAAGAGCCTCTCTTACATTGTTTTAGCTTTTGTTTTACAATTTCTTAGTTGGTTTTGTGTCAGCTTCCTTTGACTGTGTCTTGGTTCTCCATCTCAGTTTTGCTTACAAAGTTCTCCATTACAGACACTGAAGCTAATCCTTGTCCCCAAAACACCTTGATTTGGGGTTGGGGGGAGGAGGTTGGCTGCTTTTTGGGGTTGGGAGGTTTTGTTTTTATACTCTTGATTGTATGCACACCATACAAACAACGTGTGGCATTGCTGAAAGGTCATCATTACTTTTGTGCTATTAATATATATTGTGTCTGCTAATGCTGTTTATTGGAAAGGAATTATTGATTGGAAAAGTACCTGCAGCCTGTCAATAGGGGGGGTGATATGAAGGAGGAAAGGCATTTTAGGGGTTTATTAGCTTGTTTCCAGATGCTAACTGAGCTTAATTCTCAGCTGATGAAAACAGATACTTAGAGAATTACGTTAGCAAGAGCACTTCCAAATAAACCACTTTCTGGGCTTTTTTCTGAACTGTTACTCAGATCTGTTATTACATTTCACTTGCTCTTAAAGTAATTAAATTATTTCCTGTAACATTATTTTGATCTCCCAGATAACTTGTCCTCATTACTTGTTATACCAGTTTGCAGATCAGACTTAAATTTATTTTTAAAATATTGCCTCTGTAATAATGCAAGTAGAACAATGAGAAGGATTGGGAAGACCGTCAAATATGCAAGAATGTTTTCAGTTGCTATCTCTTTCCTTCACTTCCCAGATCCACCAGGACTAAGTGAATTGTAGAAGCAACATGGTTAGCCCAGGTAAAATCAAACAGAGGTAGAAGCCAGTTAATAATCTTAAAGAATTTCCTTCAGAAGGTAGCAGTAGTCGTTGGCTTTTACTGGTGTCCTGTCCTCCTGCAACATTAATGCCTAGGACTCCTGAAAGGTGCAAAGAGCCTCTGGTTTTTGGTTGATGATGTGGGATTTTTTTCCTGCTCCTCTTCTTTGGCTTGATGTAACAGCTGTTATTGCTTAATACTAAGATGACAGAGACCCTCAACAGTTTATTTACACAGCCACACAGAGAGCAGGGACACCTTACTGGTCCCAGTTATCATGCGTACAAAAAGTAGCATGTCTGACATGTTTTGAATTGCAGACACGACCTTCATTCAAATCCCTGCTCTTGCAAGGTTTGCTTGAACAACATGTGTAAAACCGGGTGTTGCTCCAGTTGCATCAGATCACTAATGAGGAGCTCTCAAAACTGGTGGTGGTCTGAATTTTTCATGCAAGCGGGTGATCAGATTACTGCCTCCCTGGTCACCCTTTTGCTGTTCCGGGAGCAGCAGCGATTCAACAGTTGCCGTGATGGATTTGGGTACAGTGAGAGGGCAGCGGGCTGAGTGATCTCCATTTTAGCTGGTCCTGGTTTTACTTCATGAACCAGGCAGCAGGGGGGGCCCTGAAGTGGGTAAACATTGGAGAGCAGGATTATTTTCAGGTAGATACTTTTTCTACAGAGATGACCTCTTTCCTAGTCTCCTTGAAAAGCCAGTCTGCCATTCTTTCCCCTGCCAACTTCAAGTGTGACCACACCACCTGACAGTGCCTCCAAAACAGACTGTAGTATTGCAGAAATGAGGAAAAATAAACACAAGCAATGAAGGCTTTTCACTTCCTTGGAGCAGTTAGGTTGTGCCCAGGTAAAATTAAATAGCAGTTTCAACTATAAAGAGTAAAAATAGTTAATATCTCCCAAGGGAAAGGGGGGATTATTCCCCTCCCCCCCTTCTCGGAAGCAAAAAGTTGTATAATCTGAAAAACCTGACATTCCATATTGAGGGTTTATTGTAAGGTAGTAAAACCAGATTTTATATCTCGTTTATTCCTACAACTTCTGATGTGCTTCCAAAAATGGTATTAAGGCAGCAGCTGAGGAAATTTTATGAGATAATGAAGCAGAACAGTTACTGAAAGCCATCTGCTCAGTTGTTTACAAACTTGCTTCAATACTTCAGAGGCAGTGGTAGAGTACGTGTCTAAACTTCACAAGCTGCACTAGGTAGAACTAAATGAAATGCGCCGGGGCCGGGCTGAGCTGGGTCCCTCTCTGTGCAGTGTAAGCGGTTGCCAGGCAGGCCTGTTGGAAGCCAGCAGAAAGCACCACACAGAGGTGATTATGTGCCACCATCTGTCACGCTTCAAGCCTACCATACAGCATGGCTAATCAGCCTTGGCAGGATGATGGATGAACAGCAGCAGCTGCCAAAAGCCACTGTTGGCAAACAGTCCTGAAGTTAAGAACTTTTTCCCCCCTCTGCCTTCCTCTCCAGGGTCCTGCTGCGTGTCCGCATGCTCTACTATCTACGACAAGAAGTTATAGGGGACCAAGCAGACAAGATCTTAGAGGGTGCTGACTCAAGGTTAGTGCAAGTGCAGGTTTATTTTTTGCTGTGTGACGCTGGCTTTTATAAAGCACACGTTCTGTAATAGTGCAGTGTTTAAAGGTTGTCACACGTTATCTCTTAAATGTCTTGTCTCAAGCAGCCTTACTATTTTATCAAGCGCTGTGAGTAATTTTCTTGGGGGAGGGAATGATGTGAGAAATGGCAGAAGTGAATTTGCAACTCTGCTGATACTGAAGGATTGTTCTATCTCAGTTTAATAAAATTTCAAAGAAATTATACCAAGACCTTAAATGAATCATATTTGGATAACCATTCTCACTCCACTGCCAAAATAGTCTAATGTTGGGGGGTTTTGTTGGCGTGGTGGTGTTGTTGTTGATGGGGTTTTTTTGACCATTCTAAATATTTTTCTAATGATTTCAATTTCTGCATTGAGGTTTGGCTTATTCCCTCCTCCCACTCCTCCTTCAAAATTCACATTTAGAAAATAATGTGAACCGCATTCTTATTTTTTTTTTAACATCCTTGTCGAGTGATACTTTGAGAATGTAAACAATGCTGTCTTTACAGTGAAGTAGATGTCTGGATACCTGAGCCGTTCCATGCCGAAGTTCCTGCAGACTGGTGGGATAAGGAGGCGGATAAATCCCTTTTAATTGGAGTATTCAAACACGGTAAGTGATGTCTCACTCTCGAACAAAACTCGGTTGTAAAGCTTTCTGTGTGTGGGACTGTTCAGTCATAATATTAACAAGTATTGTTCCAAAGAACTGTTGGCTTGTATCTCTTTTTTTTTTTTTCTTGCCTGCATTAAAAACCTAATATGAGCTGTAAATATCAGATGCTGTTTTTAAATGTTTGCAGAACATTTGAGAAGAAAACATTACTTTCTTGGCTGTAAATAAAACAAAACCATATTTGTTTAAATAATAGCCAAATAGTAAGATAGATCTCCATAAACTTTGCTTCCAGCACTGCTTCACTTGCTAACTCTGCCAACCAGTGTCAAAGTGGACGGTGAGCTTAACCTCTGCTATTAATCTGTACAAGTGCCTCCTGGGCTTTGTTCCAAGCAATATTTCACAAATGTCAGTGTTGAGAACTCCCGGCTCCCTTGAGTGGGATGCAGCCTTGTTAACTTTGAAAGGCTGGGGATGCAGAGCTGGCATGATATATACAGTGAGCGATTCCTGATTATAATCCCAATTCTCTGGAGGTCGCAGAGGTATTCTCAGCAGCCCAGCCTGACTAAAGGGGAGAATGATGGCTTATAAAACCTTTCATGATTACAGTTTGGCTTGAGGCTCTACAGCAGTTAGGAGCAGTGTGTTGTAGTACAAATCCTAATTGAATTGTGCTGTTCTGCCTATGTACAGCAGCTCTGTTTTGTGGGCTCAGCTGAGGCAAGTCTAGTCTAAAAATCATTTTCCTGCAGTGCACTGTTGGGATCTGCCATTTTCCATCTAGTCAACTTGGGCAGTAAAAAAGCAAACAGCAGTTTGAAAACCATAGAGGGAACAGTGTCATCTTACTGACATGCATCATCCTAAACCTAATAAGACAGGTTCGTTGGCCTTACGTATAACCCATGTATACAGCATTTTTGCAGCCTACATTGAGGGTTCCAGAAGGGCTGGAGCTATAGAAAATGTGTGTGTGCATTTCCATTTGCATCTGCCTTTTTTCCAGCAGGAACTATTGAGTGTGGAGAACCACTGCGGAAGTCTTAGAGGAAACTTAAAAGAAGTTTATCCTTTGTGAAAGATTTTTTTTTTACTTCCCTTTACAAAGACATTAAATTAATGCTTTCTTCAGTATCTACTATTTGTTAATGTCATTGATGTGAAAATGTTTCTGTGCTGGCGGAACTCACCAGTGTGAACAATGCATTACATGAATGAAGTGGTTATTTCCAGCACGGTGACAGCACCTCTGTTTTCTTTAAAAATAAATGAACAAATCCAGAAAATTGTACTTTTACTGCCTAAACCTTTTCTATTCACAACCAGCTGTAGCTTTTAAAAAAAATTCTGTCTCGCACTGTGCACGCAGGTTATGAGAAGTACAATTCCATGCGAGCTGATCCAGCACTGTGCTTTCTGGAACGGGTCGGCATGCCTGACGCAAAGGCCATCGCTGCTGAACAGAGAGGGACAGACATGTTAGCAGATGGTGGTGATGGGTAAGGAGGACAAGAAGAAATTAATAAACTTGATCAGCATTGTATGTGTTGGTGTGAGTTTGGCTGTCGTGGTTTGCTTATGGCTCGCCCGAGGATCTGAAGTGATCACCTGATGTAAAAAGTACATGGAATCGTTTACACTTGCATGAAATACCAGGGTGTAGCTTGGTGCATCATTCTGATGGCTTTTGTAGCTTTTTTTTTTGGCTTTTGTCCAGAAAATCGGCCACCTCTCAAAACCAGTATATGTCTTTTAAATATTTTCTAGTGGTGAATTTGACAGAGAGGATGAAGATCCAGAATATAAGCCAACCAGAACTCCTTTCAAGGATGAAATCGATGTAAGAACCTCCAGTTTTCTGTAATTACTAATATCTGTAATTATAACTGATTCTCCATGTTTATCTTAGTGTGCATTTCTTAACTTTGAGAGCTAACAGATAAACACACCTTACAAAGATTGTTTGCTGCTTTGTTTGAGAGATGATACATTTTTCTCCTGAAATGATAACATATGGTCAAAACTGAAAACTAAAATAACTTCTGTCTTCTCCCCAAGGAATTTGCAAACTCGCCCCCAGAGGACAAAGAGGAGTCCATAGAAATACATCCAAGTAAGGCTCTGGCAAAGAACTTGAAAAGGCAAAAATGGAGCATTTAGTGAAAGGTGGACTTTTTCTATTGCCCCATGAGGAGATAGGTGATGCTTTGGGAAAACACCCCAGTAAACTTTTTTACTGCCAAATCTCTTCATGCTTCACGTATTTCAAAACAAGTATTTACTGCCTTTGAACAATCCACATTATGGCTTTCTGGCTTTCTAATTACACTAGAAATTGTGATGATAAAGACCGGATGTTTCATAATGCAGCCGTTGATGTTTTTACCAAGATAATCTTGGAAGTTATAGATACATTGTTTTGTCGGAATAGAGGAAAATTGCCAAGTTTAAGTGAGAATAATAAAGTGGAAAATCACAAGCGTAGGTGTTTCCTCAGAGGCAGGATGATCTTCTTAGTAATATATTTAAAGATGCATTGCATTAATTCAAATACAGTACTCATAATATGTTTGCATTCATAACATTGAATAATAATGCTTGATGGTTATCTCGAAATGCTTCACAAGCATTTCTGCACTCTTGAGTTGGGTGGTTTGATTCTTTTTTTTTTATCTCCTACCAATGTAGTTACCCTGCTTCTAATTTGTTATGCACCACTATTAATGAGGCATTTGTTCTTATCTGATAAAACAGGAATCCAGTTATAGCCATATAAACTTTGAAATGTTTAGTGGTGGTTTTGCAGTGCACAAATACTTCTCTATTCTCTAGACAAGCACAGTGAAAGCAATGCTGAGTTAGGCCAACTCTACTGGCCCAACACTTCAACCCTGACTACCCGTCTGCGTCGCCTCATTACTGCCTATCAGCGCAGCTATAAAAGGCAACAAATGAGGCAAGAGGCACTAATGAAGACTGACCGCAGGAGACGTCGGCCTCGGGAAGAAGTGAGGGCACTGGAAGCAGAAAGGGAAGCTATAATAACTGAAAAACGACAAAAGTGAGTGTCTCACTGGTATCTATCTTTATTGAGCTCGTGTGTCACCAGTACCACTCTTCTGTTTTGCAATAATAAACTAAGAGGGTCTGGGGGTGTCCAGACTATGTTTGCACTCTGATTTATTCAGTGGCCTCACTTTTCTTGCTTCTTCCTTGACTAGATGGACAAGAAGAGAAGAAGCTGATTTTTATCGTGTGGTGTCCACCTTTGGAATTATTTTTGACCCTGTAAAACATCAATTTGAATGGAATCAATTCAGAGCATTTGCCAGGCTTGATAAAAAGTCCGATGAAAGCTTGGAAAAGTATTTTAATGGCTTTGTGAATATGTGTAGACGAGTGTGCCGAATGCCTGTCAAACCAGATGATGGTAAGTTTGAGCTGACTGTAGAAATGAACATAACAGTTATGAGACAGTGGGGCTGTTGAAATTTCATGACCAAGTGTAATGATTTTGAAAGGAGTGTATACATCACTGGGGTCGGTCTCTTCTCCCCAGGAGAAAGCAACAGGACAAGAGGAAACGGTCTCAAGCTGCCCCAGGGGAAGCTTAGGTTGGACATGAGGAAAAATTTCTTCCCAGGTTGTCCAGGTTGCCCAAGGCAGGGGTGGAGTCCCCGTGATCCCTGGAGGGGTTTCCAAGCCCCCCCCCTGTGGAGCTGTGGTGCTGAGGGCCAGGGGTCAGTGGTGCCTTGGCAGTGCTGGGGGAACGGGTGGACTTGACAATTCTGAAGGCCTCTTCCAGCCAGAGCAGTTGTGTAATTTTAAAGTTCCATGAAGTAATCAATGTTAAGCAATACACACGGGTGTCATTGCAGAGCCTCCTGACCTTTCCACTATGATTGAGCCGATCACAGAGGAGCGTGCTTCTAGAACTTTATATCGCATCGAACTGTTGCGGAAGATTCGTGAGCAGGTTCTCCATCACCCGCAGCTGGGGGAGAGGCTAAAACTTTGCCAGCCGAGCTTGGACCTGCCAGAGTGGTGGGAGTGTGGTAAACACGACAAAGACTTGCTGATTGGTGCTGCTAAACATGGAGTCAGTAGGACAGATTATCACATTCTGAATGATCCTGAACTCTCATTTCTTGAAGCTCACAAAAACTTTGCTCAAAACAGAGGGACGGGTAATGCAAATACTGTCTCTTCTGTAAACCCTCTGGCTGCTGGCTGCAGTCAAACACCACCTATTGTCCCATCCACACCGGTGCAAGAAGAAAAGACTACAGAACAAACAGAGTCTAAAGTTGAAGGGTCTGAAAATCCAGCAGCCAAAGAGAAGTCCGATGTCAAAGAGGAGACAGATATTGCAGATAAAGACACTAAACCAGACTGTGATGCTGAGGCTGAGCCTGGCTCTGTTAAATGTGAATTGAAAGACATAGAAGTGAGTACAGATGTAGACCCAAAATCTATTTCTGAGAAAGGTTCGGAAGAAGACGAAGAGGAGAAACTGGATGATGATGATAAATCAGAAGAATCCTCCCAACCTGAAGGTAAAATGTTGATCAAATCAATTCTGTGTGCTTAGCATGAGCCCTGCAGCTGTGTTAGCTTGCACCAGCTGGTAAGTGGCACACACGGAGACATTATGGAACTCAGGATGGGCTACGAGGAGCGGTTCCTCTGCCCTTCTGTGTATCAGGTGGCTGGATAAGCTGTCATACAAACCGTCCAGCATCAGCAGGGTATTTCCCCACAAGGGATGATTTCCAGGATAGCTCACTGAGCCAACTAGTATGGTCTCCGTGCCAAATGCACAAGGGTAAGGCCCTGCTTTAGTAATTACTGAACAAAAAATCCAAGTTAGATGTGTTATGTCAAGCCTGGTTGTCTTAACCTGTCTAGTGAGGTTGGCATCGTGTGTCTGGGAACTTCTGTAGTTAATGCCTCATTGTGGTTGTTATTCAGCAGGAGCAGTTTCTCAGGGTAAGAATTTTGATGAAGAAAGCAATGCCTCTATGAGTACCGCAAGGGACGAAACACGCGATGGTTTCTACATGGAAGATGGGGATCCCTCTGTGATTCAGCTGCTTCATGAGAGAACATTCGCCTTCTCTTTCTGGCCTAAGGTTGGTTAGGGCTAGAATGTCATGTGTCTCTTTCAATACAGATGGGAAAGGTGTTTGCAAAATAGCAGCAAGCTTTGTATGATTCTGCACTTTAGTGGGCAAGGGACTTTTTTCTTTGACTAATTTGTGGAATAACATTATAATCTTCAATGTCATACAAATCAGCAGAGGAAGTGAGAGGAATTGCTTTGCTGTAAATAGGGTCATTTAGGAAAAAAGCAAACTACTGACAGGCAAGAGTTCCTCGTAGGCTCCATAACTGTCCGTCAGCAGAATCACACCTGGTGCACCTCGTTTGATGGAGGCAAACTTAGGGGTTTGAACTCTGGATTTTGCCTGCAGGGCGATCGGCAGCGTTGAGAACAGAGCTTTTGTAAGATCACCTTTTCATTTTGGGGTGAGGAGATTGTAGAGAAGACTATTGGTGACCTACATGATCTAAGCCATTATGTAATGTTGACAGATGTAATTGTATTAAGGTATCCTGCAAACACAAGCAGCAGTTCTAGATAGGATAAAGCTAGATCTTATTTTGGTAACAGTGCAGAAAATTATCTAATAGAAAATGTTTTTAAAAACACAAAACCATAACCTCGTAATAAATCCATACATAATTTAGTACTCTCCTTTGCAGTAAGGGGGGAGAGAGAAATAAAGTAGTAATAGTCTTAAGCTTACTAATCACCATAACAGGGCCATCTGGTTTGGGATGGGGGGGCAGGGTGGGTGGGGGGACCTTGCTCTTAATAGGCTTATTCCTGGGGAAAGCAAGCAGTCTGGTGCAGCTGCTGGGATCTGCTAGTGGCTTTTGCACTATTTTGCTGTTCAGGAAGTGAACTGATGCTCATATTCCCTAACCAGCAGTATTTCTCAGAGTTCTGAAGTTTCTACTACTTCAGGCAGGCTAGCAGGGAATGTACTTGAATGCTGCAGCAGGGAAAAAAGAAAAACCAACACTCCTCTTTCAGCATGTATTTTGCTATCACAGACTAAAATTTTATTCCGGTCGCGGGGTAAAAGTAAAACCAAAAAATCCTTCATCTATATAGGTTCAGCATAAGTAGACTAATAAACATAATTAGAGATTTTTAGTGCACACGCTTCAGTGAAATTTGAAGTGATAATGGGCGTGGAATGAAAATTGACATTCATTAGATGTCCCTAGGTTGGTGCCCGTTTCATAATGTTGAACTTTATTAATAGTGACGCTAATGAGGATCCACTTCCTAGGACAGAATTGCAGATCCAGCCTCTTGGATCTCGAGAACTGCAGCTTTAAGATACTGTTTGCAGATGTTTTGATTTTCCCTTCCTAACTGTTGATTTTGATAACTGGTGAAGTTTTGTAGTGTAAAAAAAAGTGCAAGTTTCTGTTCAATTTGTCAGTGTGTTGTCGTACAGAGAACTCGGTCTGTCTTTCTCCTTCTCCTGCTGATATAAATGCAGCTTTTAAATTCTAGTGATGTTTTATTCTACAGAATTGTCTGTGTATTAGCTCATAAGGTGATTGGTTTATCCTGCCCTGCAAGAATACTTGTTTCTCAATGTCTCTTTTTAAGCTTTGGAACCTGGCCTCTGTCGTTATCCTCATTTGAGTTTAAAAGGTGACTCTCACACTGCGGGTTCATTATGTATTTTTTTTCCTTTATGCAGGACCGAGTCATGATCAACCGATTAGACAACATCTGTGAGGCAGTGCTGAAAGGGAAGTGGCCAGTAAATAGGCGCCAGATGTTTGATTTCCAGGGGCTTATACCTGGGTATACTCCAACAGCTGTGGACAGCCCTCTACAAAAACGGAGCTTTGCTGAGCTCTCCATGGTTGGTCAAGCCAGTGTCAGTGGCAGTGAAGACATCACTGCTTCTCCTCAGCTATCAAAGGCAAGGCTGCATCTTCCTCTTTCTCAACAGAAAACGTTTTACTTTGCATGTACTTTGTATGCACTTTTGCACAGTAGAAAGAAAAAAAATAAATGTTTAAATCAAATAGGAAAAATAAAGTGTTCCTTTTCATAAAGAAAAGGCTTTGTTTTCAAAGTTATGTATTCAGACTTGTGTTTTAAATTCAGCATAGCAAACAAAGCTTTGCTAATGTTTGGAAACGCTCATTTTTCATTAGGAAGATGCACTGAATTTATCGGTTCCACGTCAGAGGAGGAGGAGACGAAGAAAGATAGAAATTGAGGCCGAGAGAGCTGCCAAGAGAAGAAATCTTATGGAAATGGTTGCCCAGTTACGTGAGTCTCAGGTGGTCTCAGAAAATGGACAAGAAAAGGTTGTAGATTTATCAAAGGCCTCACGAGAGGCAACAAGTTCTACCTCAAATTTTTCATCTGTTACTTCAAAGTTTATCTTGCCTAATGTCTCCACACCCGTGTCTGATGCCTTTAAAACTCAAATGGAGCTGCTGCAAGCAGGTCTTTCACGCACACCCACAAGGCATCTCCTAAATGGCTCTTTAATAGATGGAGAACCGCCCATGAAGAGGAGGAGAGGAAGGAGGAAAAATGTAGAAGGGCTTGATCTGTTATTTATGAGCAACAAACGGACATCATTGACTGTAGTAAGACAGCAACCTTTTTGTCTCCTATTTGTTCTTCTGTGTCTAGTACTTTCTGAATGTGAGTTTAACGTGGTGTTTTCTTCTCCTTAATAGTCATGTACAGTTCTTATCCAAGCAGTTTTTCCTTTGTGTTTAGAGCTGTTACTTCTTTTCGAACCAAGAATGTTTGCAGCAAATTGTAGCTGTAGCTGAGTTTTAAGTAGCTTTTAAAAAGATGTTTTTAAACAAAACAATCTGTAACAGCATACATTTTGAGGCTTAAGTATGCCTTTCCTACTGTGTAGAAGAGAGGGAAGATCTTGGGGGCCGTTAGCGGGAAATGCACGAGAACTACTCTGTCTTTAGCTGAATGTTGTTTAATGTTCAAGTCTCCAAATTCTCCAGTGCAACGGGATTGCTTTGCTTAGTAAAGGACATTTAAACCCCATTAACTCTTGCCTGTGTAAAATCTCCTTGACCGCTTAGTTTCAGTCCCCCAAAATGTTTTCTTCCAGGTAACTGTTCCCTTGAAGTGAGAATAATACAGATGTTAATGTTTTCAGGAGGATGCAGAAGTGACCAAAGCTTTTGAAGAAGAAATGGAAGCCCTCCCAGCAAGGAACATTCCATCTCCTGGTCAACTGGACCCAGACACTCGCATCCCTGTAATCAATCTAGAGGATGGGACCAGGCTGGTGGGAGAGGACGCTCCTAAAAACAAGGATTTAGTTGAATGGCTTAAATTGCATCCCACTTACACTGTAGATATGCCAAGTTATGTACCAGTAAGTATGTGATTTTAAAAGAGTTGTTGTGTTATGTTAATCAAGAAGTTGTACAGATGGCAAAGAGAATTTCCTCATGTTGGGCATAGTCCCTGGATTTTGTAAATGGTAGTTTGCAGTAGAGGTTCTCTCTTCTGCCACACTTACTCTTGTACCTAAACACCCAAGGGGCACTAGGCTGTAGGGGTTGCTTTTTCTTTCTTAATATTTGTATATAACAATGTGTTAAACCAGTGCTGGTGTCAAGTTCTGCAGAATTTCTTCATCTGGTAAGATTTAGATACTTTGAGATAATCTGAGTGTAATGTAATCGGCCTCTTCTCACAGTTGTGACAAGGGGTTCTATGGTTGGTGATCTTTGTCAAAAAAAGAGAAAAACTAAAAAGCAATGCATTTCTCCTCTTTCCAGAAGAGTGCAGATGTGCTGTTTTCCCCATTTCAGAAGCCGAAACAAAAACGACACAGATGTCGAAACCCTAATAAACTGGATATAAACACCTTGACAGGAGAAGAAAGGGTACCTGTTGTAAATAAGCGAAATGGAAAGAAGGTAAAAATTCAGTTAGTTCAGTGGAGGCCTTTAATAATGTCTTTGCATGTGGAAAGAAGGTTTCCTACTCCTGAGTTTTCTTATTAAAAGCTGAATAATTTCGCACGAACTGTTACTGGAGTGTCCCACCCATTGCCTTTGATTCCTCCTTTGCTCTTCTGATGTGTTTGTATTGATCACTTGAGTAAAGAACTAATATTTTTTGAAATTATATCACATATTTTTCCTTAGATACAGATTTCATTACTAACCCCACCTACGCTGCAGCAGTTTACTATATTTTTTTAAAATGTGGTGATCTCAATTCTAGTATCATTAGCTGCTTTCCATATAGCTTTCTACCGTCTGAACTGAAAGTCTTTGCTGCCATCCTTCCAAGATGAAAGTGCACAGATAGATAACGTCCCTAGAAATAGTTGATTGGTGGTTGTTGGGGTTTGTTTGTTTGTGGGGTTTGCTAGTATTAACCTTGTCCTTTGCATTAGATGGGTGGAGCTATGGCCCCTCCAATGAAGGACTTGCCGAGATGGCTGGAAGAAAATCCTGAATTTGCTGTTGCTCCAGATTGGACTGACATTGTTAAACAGTCTGTAAGTGAAACTCGCACTCCGTGCTTCGCTGTAGATGATAGCACAGAAAAGTTGAAGGCTGTGTAAATTGATTATTAAGCCGTTATCTCGTAGCTGGTTTTGAGCTGAGGCGATTGTAGCGTCTGGGCAGGAGTTACCCAGCTCAGGGAGGGTGATAGGAGGCTGCTGCAGATTGGGTTGAAGGACATTGAAAAATCAGCTGCACTGAGGCAGCCTTCAACCATTTGTTTTGCATTATTTTTCTTGGGAGGAACATTCCCTAATAAACACAGATACTTGTACATTAGGAACTATTAAGGAAAATACTTGACGTGTTCCTAACAGAAACAGAATTCATCATCTTGGTAATGAGCAGCATCAAAGGATCAGCTTTTCTGCCCTTTATTTTACAACAGTTGTTTGAAAATAAAGGGTGCAATTCTGCAAATACCCATTGCTGTTATACTGAAGTTCAGTACGAAGCCCAAAGTTCTAAAGGCATAACTGTGGTATATCAGAGTTTCAGCATGTGTTGGTTTACTCTTAGGTTTAAATGTAAAAAAAGCTGTGACTTTGCTTTCTTTGGTATGTCTTCCATGTTCCACCACCACTCGCTTCGGTAGCTAGCTAGTGGTGATTTGCCAGGGTTGAAAGCCCAGCCGCTTGTGGAGCATGCTGAAATCCCTTCTGTTGCTTCCCTCATCATCAGATAACTGCTGAAAGCTATAAAAGCTGATGGAGATTAAAGATTGTTTTGTCGGTTTGTTTTTCTCACATCCCCTTTTCAGGGTTTTGTTCCAGAGTCCATGTTTGACCGTCTTCTCACTGGACCTGTTGTGAGGGAGGAAGGAGCGAGCAGAAGAGGAAGAAGGCCAAAAAGTGAAATTGCCAAAGCAGCTGCAGCAGCTGCTGCTGTAGCATCAACTTCGGGAATCAACCCACTACTAATGAACAGTCTGTTTGCTGGAATGGACCTCACAAGCCTCCAGAACCTACAGAACCTGCAGTCTCTCCAGCTTGCAGGCCTCATGGGCTTCCCGCCAGGGCTAGCGACAGCTGCTGCTGCTGGGGGGGACGCTAAAAATCCGGCTGCCATGTTGCCTCTGATGTTGCCAGGGATGGCAGGATTGCCCAATATGTTTGGACTAAGCGGATTGTTGAATAACCCGATAACGGCTACTACTGGAAATGCCACTACTGCTTCCGGTCAAGGAGAGACTGAGGATGGCGCTTCAAAAGCTGAAGAGAAGAAAAACGAGAACGAAGAGGAGAACAAAGACTCTGAGAAAAGCACAGACACTGTTTCTGCTACTGACTCTGCGAATGGATCTGTCAGTGCTGCTACTGCGGCGACCACCGCCACTGCCACCACTACCACCACCACCAACACTGGATTGCCCACAAACCCTCTGGCCTTCAATCCTTTCCTGCTGTCTACCATGGCTCCTGGCCTCTTCTATCCATCTATGTTTCTACCTCCAGGACTGGGAGGATTGACTCTGCCCGGTTTCCCAGCACTAGCAGGACTTCAGAACGCAGTGGGCTCCAACGAAGAGAAGGCTACTGACAAAACTGAAGGAACTGCCTTTAAAGATGAAGAGAATCTCGAAGGCAGCGATGCAGAGGAGAGCCTTGATAAAACTGCAGATTCCTCCGTTTTAGAAGATGAAATAGCACAGGGTGAAGAATTAGACTCACTTGATGGGGGGGAAGAAATAGAAAACAATGAAAATGATGAATAACCAGTACCAGTTACAGTTAAAGTGTTTTAAACTTTTGACAAGTGGTAGTCCTACTGTTTACACTCACAGTTAATGTCCATACTTAGTTTTTATAAGCTGTTCTGTAACATAGTGTAGCAAAAAAAAAAGAAAAAGTTCAAGTCATGTTATACAGATGTGTCAAAAGGTATCTTGGTCATTAAGTATTGTGCAGTGCATTATTTATTATCCCTAGGAGAGATGAAATTTGAGAGGTGATCATGTCTTTTTAAGGAAATTGACATAATGCTCTGCTTTTTTTGTTTGTTTCTTTTGGTACCATTGGTATTATGAATTAAGCAGCAATTTGTAATCGAGTGGCACTAATAGAAGGAAGTGCTGCTTAAAGGAAGGATGAAGTTATATATTTAATTTTCTTTTCATTTCTTTTTTTTTTTTTTTTAATTTTTTCTGTTCTCTTTTCTTTTTGCTGTGAAGGTCAAGATGAAATTTACCATACATATCGTACTCGCGCTTCATTTTGACTGTCCGGGAGCTCACCCCCACACACACACTCTCTCTCTGACAATCTTCATGATAGTGTGAATGTCTCTGTCTTGAGACGCAGCAATAATAAGGCAGCTGTTGAATGTGAAGAGTACCTTTTGGAAATTAACCCGTGGAGAAGGTTCTTACAGGATAAAGCTACAGTTTAATCGTCTCGTGATCTTGTAATGCACTGGTAGAAATGGAAAAAAAAAAGAAAAAAAAAAGAGAAAAAAAAAAAAAATCAGGTACCTTTTTTAAATTAAAGGACTTTGTTACTTTAGCCACAAAGCTAAACAGCATTACCTCAACTCTAAACTAGCCTTGAAGTTTACAGACATGACTTTGTAAATGTATTGTTTTTCTTTGTTGTGATGTCTTTTTATTTTTTTTTTTTTTTCTTTGGAAACTGCTATCATGTAAGATAAGATGTAAATTGCTGCCAACTGTAGTAATGATGCTTTTAATAAAAGTGACCCATGATATGCAGAGATGTAATTATAGAATCTAGTGTTTAGGGACATCAAAACTTGATGTTCGCTTTCTGTATTTACACTGTGGCTTTCTTTTTTCAGTAGCATTTTCCTGCTATATCCCTTATAGATCAGTGCCTGTAAATATTGAACTGGTCGTCGTCGAGGGACTAGGCAGGAACCTTCCTATTTCCCCCTCTAAGTAACTCTGCAGAAATGCACACTAAAACCCCTGCTTTACTCCTTCAAAGGGGCAGAGGGACTGAGAATACTTTCAAATGTGTTCAGCATGTGATAATGTGGTACACTAAAGAACAAAAGGGCACAAGAAAAATGAGGCTTTAATAGGCACAATATCTAGGTCATTTATCCTTGGTTAATGGGTAGAAAAACACAATGCTGTAGTGACAGCAAGGGATACAAAGGCTCTGTGGTATCCTGTAGACCAGAGCTTGTGATGCCAGAAACCACTGTGTCAAACAACCTACATGAAACTAAAACTGACCCACTTTTCATAAAACCCACTCTCTCTTCTGGAGAGCTACCGATTTGTACCCTTTTGTGACCTTTTGATACGGGAGATAATGTACCGTTTGAGAACTTGTGTTTGCAGTGTTGTCACCTTGACACGCACGTACACACGTCTCGAGAGGGAGGAGAAAAGGTTAGATTCTCAGCAGAGCAGATGAAAAATGAGTGATTTGAGTCGCCGGCTGCGGGTGGACCCCCATCTTTGGACGGGTGTTCTCTGTGCTTTCGGAATGCTGGAGAGCTACGAACCTCTCGCTCTCCCGGCCGCTGAATTTGCACCAGGGCTCAAAGGGATGGGTGTTGCGAGGCCAAAATTCAGTCCCGAGGGGGTTGTAGGAAGAGGAGTGAACTTGGCCTGGAAAGAGTGTTTCATGAGCGATGAAAGCAGATGAGCAAGGAAGGCTTGGGAAGTGAAGGAATCGCGGGCACGCACCGTTGAGGTGAATGGATGTCGGGATGTCTTGTGCTGCTGCTTCAGCACATCCTACCCAGTTAATGCAGGGCAGGAAGGATTCCCCGCCGGGTACATCACTGGGCTGAGCAGGTGTCTGTGTTAGTCCTGCCTCTTTCTAAAACCCCACCAGTAGACCACACACCAAGTGAGAGGCTGAAAGCCAAGGTACCTTAACTTCCCAGGTGTGTTACGGACTCCTGAATTCATCTGAGCTGTTATTTAAGTTCTTTAAATGCCTTGCATCTTACTTTTTGCCTTCTACCTATACAATTCCCACTGTAAAAGTTGGTAGGTTCTTCTCATTGTGTGTACCAAATAACCTTTTTTTTTATTATTCTTAATTTTTCTTTTAAATTCAGTTTTATACTTCCCAGCAAAGATTTACAGACTAATGATATCCCTCGGGAGGGCCCTTTTTAATTGGCAAGACTATAAATTACATTGTTAAATGCCACGCTAACCCTCGTTCTCCTCTGCTGCAAGGAGGGGAAACCGGCAACCGCCTGCTTCTGCCTATAGATTCTTAACACAGAAACCTCCAAGTCATGGTATAGGGCGTCCAAATGACAAATAAGTGACTCTTGCCCCTATTACAGGTGTTCCTCCCTAATGGTGTCACTCATCTGCTTTTCCTAATCAAAGGAAAAAGGAAACCGGAGACCGGCTGGAGCAGAACGAACGCCGTGGTCACGGGGGAGCCGCCGTACTCTGCCTGTGCTCTCCGAACAGCCTTTGCTTCCTACAAGCCAGCCAGACCCCTCACCTGTTAAAAAGAAGGTGACATTTGATTTTTGGAAGGGTTATGGGCCCCTGGTATGAAAAATGAAGTGGGGGGATTGCCATCTAATGTCCGAGGAATGTATTACATGAAAATATGAAGGGTTTTCTTTGATTTGACAGGGAGTTTTTACATGTTAATTATTGCAAAGGTTCTTAACAGAGCCTTAAAGTGTGTCTACATGAATAAAAGCTTACGTAAGGTGCTTAGATCAGCTGCTACTCTGCACTTGATTCACATTTGGAACATCCTTTTTTTCTGTCTCTACGAGAAGCCTGTTTGTTGGTTGTTTCTTTTGCCACCCACCATTTTTTGCTGGTCACGGGGTTATCGAGGAGTACAAATCATTTTTTGTTGTTGTTACTGCTTTCAAGAAGAAAGTACCTGTGTCAAAGTACAGCGATGGTCTGCATACTAACACAGCCTCTTCTGTGTGCACGGCGCGCTGCCCTGCAGGGGAGACAACAAATCTGCTCAGGCTCTGGAAGATGGGGGCTTTAAGATCTGGACTGTAAAGGGGAACCAGTTCAAGTGTGAGTGTCAAAACCTGTTGCTGATGAAATAGTGGATAAATCCCTAAACTAGCCCCAGGTACCTCCTGTCAGCTTTGGTCTCTTGTTAGATATTGATGACAAATGTCAGCGTGCTGCTGATTGCAGTAACACTTCTGCTGGTGAGGGCCTTTGCCAGTTAGCACAGCAAAATGAGCACTGATTCATTTGAGAGCAACTTAAGATTTGGGTGAGGAGGGGGTGGATGTAATCGGTTGTTATTTCAAGTATTAAGCTTCCTGTTTAATTCCATATTATGTACAAAGCTGCTTGGGATGTTTATGAATCCTTTAGGTTGCTCTGCACCACCTGTTTCAGTTACCTCTGAACTCTTGATATCAGGGCATCTGAGGTCCTGCTGCCTCCAAACTCTTCCCTGGGGGCCCTGAAAGGTGCCAGCCCTGAACGTTTTCTGCTTCCACTCCGTGGCACTGGCTTTGCTGCACGTGCTGCAGGAATCACGTGTTGTACTCCTCTGTGGCTTCAAGTGGTGATGCCTTGGAGAGACCTGAAGTTGGCTTCTTGCAGAGAGAGCTGATGTTTCAGGTGTCACTAGCTTGAGTCTGCTGTTCAGAGGAAAATAGGCAAAGGAAATGAAATCTTAAGGATGTACAGTTGCTGTGATCAAAGTTGGATGGGAGTTCTGGAAGCTGTTGATCCGTCCCAAGGTAAGGTGAATGTCCCAGCTCAGTCTGCATGCGGCTTTGGGTGACAGACTTAATGTAAAATAGCTAGCATTTAGGGCAATGTGAACTACAGTGCAACACCAAGGGGAATAACTATTTTCTAAAGGGGGATAAACCCTGGTCACTGAATGGTTTTGGTTTTCCAGCTTTTATAGATCGCTGTCAGCACTGGTAAAACCATCAGCTCTTAATCCTTCGAGCTGTTTGTGTTGCTGTAGCTCCAGGTTGGTAGTTCCCAATCTGTTACTCATACTCCCTTAGTCTTTGCTTAAAAATGTAGTCAGAGACTTCATTAAATCCCAGTTATTACAGCCTATGCTTGAAAACAAAACCCAGCCCACCCAGATAGAAGGTTTGCTGGGAGTACATAGATGCGGGCCTTGTTAATTGGGGTCTCGCCACACAAGCTCCTTTTCTCTTTTGGTTCCAACATTTTATCCGTGGGCCTTATTAACCCAAGGGGCAACACGGAGACATGGAACTGTGGATTCATCAATCTTTTGGGGCAGGTGCCTCTGGAAAGCAAACAGCAACCAAACTCAGAAGCTTTAAAATGCCTTGTAACTGCGTTCAGCAGCAGCGAGCGGTCAGCTCTGATATCTGAGCTCTTGCAGCTCTCCTTGGCCAGTGCTTTGACCTTCTTCCAGTTCTGGGGAAGCGCTGGGAACCTGGGGGCTTTGCAGGAGAAGGAGTTGGGAGCAGCAGCCGCCTGGCCTGTGCTATCGGTCTCCTCCCACAGGGCTTCTGCTATTGTTGGGCCTGGGGAAGGATTTGCATATCTGTGAGCGCAGAGCTAACGTTGCTCCCTCCTCTCAGAGGCCCTTCAAGGAAACTCCATGATCCTTCCCTTCGTTTTTCCACCCCCCTCTTTTTTTTTTTTCCCTTCTTCTAAGGGCTAGTAGAAAATAAGAGGCGACCATTGTATTTCTCTGCGGCGGCATTGTTCTGCACCAGACAAAGATGGCATATTTCTCCAATCCATAGTTTCTGCTCCTTCAGCCATGGCTGGCTACTGATGAGCAGCTGTGCAGGCTTTGAATAGCCTCAGGCATTTCCTAAAACCATTAAAAAATATGAATTTTCCCCAACTATGTGCCAAACCCCTCCCAAAAATATCTGGTGGGAGGACGAAAGCAAAGCCTTTGCTTGTTGTCTAGAACATGTTTTCCTAAAATCAAACTTTCAGGGCATACCCATGTGCAAGTTCTCTCAGACCCAGCAGTTGAATCCTGAATGACTTCTGTAAGTCATGTTTAGAAGAACAGTCTAAGAGGAAAAATGTGGGGGTTTTTTTATGCTTTCTTTAAGGATTTTTTGTGAAGGAAAGAGGTGAAAAGGGAAAGGTTTAAACTAAACTATATAATTTTGCATTCTGAGCCGGACAGTTGCTCAGAATAGTTGAAGAAAAAACATTAAAAATCAGTCCTGTTCCTCATCTGCCATGCATCTGACGTTCCCAAAATATCATTTGGTGCTGTCACTGCAAGGGACATGCTTTTCCTTCCCAGTCATCTTCAAGTTCTTCTCAACCAGACTGGCCATCTTCTGCTGTCTCAGTCTGCAGCAGGCTTGCCATCTGCTATATGGCTAATCAATTCACAAAGGTGCTGCTGGGCAGTGCAGACTCCCCGTCCTCTGCCAATATTTTCTGGAAGTTGTCAAACATAGCTGAATTTGTTCTCAGCTGTCACAATCATAGCATTGATTCCAGCTTGTAGCACTCCAGTGACCAGTGGGGTACGCGCTTTGTTTTGCAAGCAGCATTTGCTCTTTTGTGCCCGTCTGATTAGGCTGCAGCTATCGCTGGAGCCCGGGCGAGCAGATCTGCCTCTTGGGCTGCAGGTAAAAGGTGCCCTGTGACTGCTTCAAATTGCCTACTCCCAGGTTTGAAGGGGCAGCCCGTGGGTGAGGGGCAGAGCAGGAGTCCAGATTCCATTTCTAATTCTGTCCGCTTCCCTCAGGCAGTTGCTTTAATTACGGTTTCCAGTCTTCAGAGCTGAAAATGACACTTGCCTTCTTCATGGAGATGGTGTGAGGCTAACGATAGCAACAGTCACGTGCTACTCAAACTACCCTGATTAGGACTGCCTGGGTAAGAGGCTTCAGCTCATCCTTGAACACCACAAACTTTGTTACATCTTGAGCTTTCATAATACAGCCCCCCCCAGTCAATCGCTGCCACCGTCTGATGGTGAACCTGCTACCCCACTGAGATACCAGATCTGTCAGCTTCCTCCTGCTGTCTCCTGCTTCCACGGGAATCTGCGTGCCAAGAGTTGGCTCTCTCTCCTCGTTGTCCTGTTGGGTCCCACTTCCAGGGTAGGACTGGAGCTATTGCTCCTGCCACTCGACTTGGTGCCGCTCAGCCTCGGGGACACTCGCTGTTTGGACTCTGTAGCATCATAGAAATGTGAATGTAAATTGGGACATGGGCTGCTGCAGGAGGAGGGTTTGTTGCTGTTCACAGAATCCCAGCATGGTGGGGGTGAGAAGGGACCTCTGGAGATGCTCTGGTGCCACCCACCTGCTCCATCCAGCAGGGTCACCCAGAGCAGGGGGCCCAGCAGCGCAGGGTCAAGGCAGGTTGGGAATCTCTCCAGAGAAGGAGACTCCACAGCCTCTCTGGGCAGCCTGGGCCAGGCTCTCCCACCCTCACAGCAAAGTAGTTTTTCCTTCTGTTCAGATGGAAAAATCTCCATGTTTAGTACTCCTTTGGCCACACCTGGATCTGATGGTGGAGCTGCTTCACCTGACTAACGTGGTTACTAAAGTTGTGTGTTCAGGTGCTGGTTTTTAGGGGCAGGATTCATGTCATTACAGCTTCCTGCTCTCCTCAAAAGGCTTCTGCTGTACACATTGCTCTGCTGATAGGGCAGATCTGAAATTAAGATGGTAGGCTGCTGGCACTTTAGTATACCCCAGACTACTGGCTTCTCCTCCTCCCCGGTGCTGCAGGAGTGCTGAAAAGCCCTCTCCTAGTTCTTCCTTGGCTTTATTTACAGCTGCCTCAAACAGCGACCTTGTGGATACATTAGGGAGAGGGTTTTTTTTCCAGCCTTGTTTGCTTTCTGTCAGAGAGCAAGGAGTGGTTAGCTGGTTAGTGGTTCCAATGTCCACTGGCCTGCACTAGCAGAAATTAGAAAGCTGGACTTAAGGCCTTTTTAACATTACTAAGTGCTGGTTCCTACCAAGAAGCACCTTCTGTCAATGGCACTGTATAACTGCACTAAAAAGGAGCATTCAGGAATAGAGAAAGGCATCTGCTGGCTTTAAACACTGTTTCACTTGAGCAGCCTTTTTCATTGCCCTGTTAGTTCCCTTTGCCACGTGAAGAGCTGCCATCACTTCTTACCTACTGTATATTTATATTTAATCCAAAGGAAAAAAGCAATTTTCTAGAAGCCACAAAACACAAGCTCCAAAAGACTTTTCAGTACGTGCTGCTAAATACCTCGTGTTTGTCAGCTCTTCTTGGCACCTGTTCTGTGCAACAGCCTCGAAGGAATTTGGATCAGTGTCTCTGCTGATGGTGAGCAGGGCTCACCCTCTGTGGGAACAGCACTGGAATATCTGTAGCATTCCACTATAACCCTTTTAGAGGTGGATGCTTTTAACCTGGATTGGAACAGCGTTTGCAAAACTCTTTTCATCAGCAGAATTCATTGCGTACAAGCTCAAGGATGAGCAGCCTTTCTTGCACACTGTCTTCCTAAAGCAGTTGCAAGTTGGCATGCCAAGAGGATCTTAACTAAATCGGAACAAACTGCGCTTCTCTGCCACGTGCTTCATTGTTTCCTCAGAGATGAAGCTTTTTAGAGCTCCTCCTCATAGGCCTTGTGCCTTAGTGGTGACCCAAGCAACGTCTGCTTGCAGTGGCATCAGGTTTTCTTGCTGAGTCTTGACTGTTTGCACTACAGAAATAATCTGCAAGTGATTGTGGAGCTGGTTATTATGTTTGTCTTCACTCTTCCTGATAGGTAAGGGAGAATGTGCTGTGAGCAGGCAAAAGCAAATTAAATCTGCACTGATCTCTCTGATGACCAATGTGCACTAGGGCTGCACGCAGATGCCTGTGTGTCTGCTGCTTGCAGCAAACAAAAATTGCCACGGGGAAAGGCAGAGCCAGGAGTTTCTGGAAGGAATGTAGTGAGTTCTGAGGGAATACTGTGGCTTCCTTTCCTGGGTTGAGGTGGTGGTGATGTCTCCAGTGTGAGGTGAAGTAAAGGAGTCCTTGATGGAGTCCTCCTTGTATTAGTGTGCTTTGATAATGGAAACTCCAGCAAGGGCAGGGAGAGCTTCCCTCATTGATTCTCTTATCCCGGGGAATACGTGTGGACAGGGCTGGCACAAGAAGGCTCTCCCCCATCGCATCCTAGGCAGGGTTTCTGACAGAAGCCTCAGGAGGCAGGTGAGCCAGAGGCAACAAAAGCCTCTCATAAGCTATCAGAAAAGAATGGTTTTGTCTGCAAGATGATAAATTGCTGGTATGAATCAGTAGCAAAACACAGGACCTTCCCCTCGTGGTTCCTTTCACCTGCCAACAGCTGCTCAACCTTGGACACGAGGAGTCAGAAACTCCCTGGAAAGGGTGTGTAGGATGGGAACGTGGCACAGGCTGCATGGTGCTGGGTACCTTTAAATCACGGAGCACGTTTCTGTCTGGTGCAGGCTGTACCTGTATGTGCTGGGCTGTTGGAGGGTGGAAAAGGTGAGGATGCCATCCTGAAGAACAGAAGGTCACCAGGTGTCCCCTGGACTAACCCTCTACGTTCTCTCAGGCCCTGGCCAGCAGATTTAGTGGGTTTTACAAGCTCATTTTCAAGTTCTGGTTTGATGTCCCATTTTCTGGTATGTTCATTCCCTTTGGGTTTATTACTGGTTTACAGTTGTACAACTCCTGTGTTTGCTGGCACCGAACCTCATGTGAATCCACAGCTATCATCCCCACAGCTAAAATGCTTACAGCAGCTACTGAAATCCCAGCAGCGACGGATGCAACACAGAGTGTGCAGAGGAATCTCCAGCTGGGAAAAGTCCATAATCCTTTTGATATTTTTGCAAGTTTGAGTCCTGGTCCCCATAGATATAAAAGGCATAAAGCTGAAAATGAAAATGTCACCCTGAGGTACCAGCAAACTGACCACTCTGAATTTGTTTAGGAATCACGTTTGACTCGGCCACGCTATGCACAAGTAATTCAGGAAGATATAAATGGGTACATTATAATGAGCAGACACCTATTTTAAGCATGATCTATGTTTTTAAGAAAATTCATTACAATAAGTCGTACAATAGCAAGCTCTTCAATGAATTTTTCATGTCTGCATACCAAGATATATATAAAATGATCGTAATCATACACCTTTGGGGCAACGCTGAGCACCAGCTGTTTCACTGATGATTTATAGGTTGCCATGTTCAAGGTTAATAATCAGGAGAAACAGGTTACAGTATGCAATGTATTTATGTCAGGTTAGAAGTTCAGTAGCCTGGATATGATGTTAGGATGATATGTGTGGTTTTAATTAGCTACATCCCAGCTTTCTGGAAAATCAAATGCAACCGCTTACCAAAGGTAAAACCTGTGAATAGTCACTGGTGCTTATGTTCCATATTCAACTCAGTTGAAATTAAAACAGCAAAATATCCCCCGAAATCTGATGAAGCTGTCACCTCTTAATAAAATCTCTTAAGGTGGATGGAGATTTTTCCCAAGACAGAGGTGGTTTAAACTACAAATGCCGCTGCACTCCTTGCTTGGTGAGCTGCCATAGTTTGTGTGCAGCCCAACCCATTGGGAGAAGCTGTTCTAGTCTGTCAGCAGCCCAGCCTGGGGATGGGTGATCCTTGGTGGAGATGGTGACCAGGGTGCATCCTCCCCTGCAGCTGCCCCAGCCGCTGGCAGAGGCATCGCTGACGGCCGTGGCTGTTGCCAGTTCCAGCTCCATCCACGTGTCCTGCTCCAAGAGGGCCATTACCCCTCTGTGATTGCCAGGATCTGCTCTTCTGTGCAAGATGTTTACTTGAAACAATAAGAAAGAAAAGCTTGGAGTCAATAATTGATGCCATGGGCCTTTTGTAAGTGTCTGGATAGTTACCCTTTGGTTTAACCAGGGAACCACCTGTGAACTGACAAGCCCAGAGCCCAGCAGCGTGGAAGAAAAACCCTTTGCCTGCACCTCGACGGGGAAGTTTTCAGCACTGGAGTTTTCTGGCATAACCAAAAGGTGCAAACTTTTCTACTAAGGCCTGGGGGGCTTTAGCTGCTCATGAACACCAGTCCCTGAGCTGGGCCTCAGAGCATTGTCACCACTTTGCACTGCTTTGCAAAAACCTTTGCTGCTTCTGTTCAGCTTTCCTGAGCTCCCTTGAAGCTGAATGCTCATTCCCAGAAGACGGCAGCTTTCTCCACACACCGCTGTGATTATATTCGCAGCAGGGAACTGAGGAATAATGTGAGTAAAGGAGCTAATTCATTTCACAAGGATGTCTTCAAATCTCTGCAGATTCAGCAATAGCAGACTCTCCTTTGGATGAAAGCGGTTGGTCCATCCCACCTTCTTGTTTTCAGCTGCATTGCCCACCAGACTGGGAGTGATGGGAGGCATGCTGGTGCCAGAGTACCAGCCCTGGGTCAGGTCAGGCTCTGGGCCCACAAGTGGGCATTCAGACCCACAGGCTGCCCAGGGCAGGGGTGGAGTCCCCATGACACCTGGAGGGGTTTCCAAGCCCCCCGTGGAGCTGTGGTGCTGAGGGCCAGGGGTCAGTGGTGCCCTGGCAGTGCTGGGGGAGGGGTTGGACTTGGTGATTTAATGGTCTCTTCCAACAAAATGTTTGTGTGATCCTAAGTTGTTTCATACAGCTTTTACCCTGGGACTGGTTGGTGGCTTACTGGGATCTGAGTCTTGGACCATGGTGAGCCTTTGGTAAGGATCCCTTGGTGTTGAGATGCTACGGGCAGCCACATCCCTCACCCCCAGACCTCAACTGCCAGCGCTGGCTGTGGGTGTCGTGCATTCAAGTCCTGTCTCCTTCCTGCTGGGTGTTGATGTATGCTAAACAACCTGTTGAACTTCTGATAACGAATGCAGCCTGCCCTCTAAACAAATGGGAAGAGGCACCCTGGCATAATAAAATCACCAGAGAGAGGGCAAGGGAATAGGACACAGATGAGATTTCATTCTCATAAATTGCTTCTCTATTACACTTGGAGTGTATTCACAATAGGAAACTCCAAATAAGATGAGAAAAGGGGCTAATTCATTTCAGGAGCATGGCTTTAAATCTCAGCCTGTACCCATGCTACAAAATTAATTATAGCTATGATGAATGAAAGGAGAAGTTACACCAGTAATGAACATCACCATATCCTCCATCCTTAGCCCAATAAAATTTGCTTTAACTGAGCAGTGGTGTTCATAAATGTCAGGAAAGCAAAATGTGAAGATAATAGGACACGTTGACCTGGGTGCAGGCACTGGTGTCTGTGGGTAAGGGAAAAGCAGTTGGAGCCCGTGCGTGTGTGTGTGATTTTTGAAAGGCCAGGCTGTCTTGGGCATTTCACTGAGTGTTGTGTTTGATGGTGGAGGGAGCTGTAATACAGCAGTGAAAACTTGGCTGTAGAGAAGGTAGGAGTAAAATCCATCCTGACTCTGGATTCTGGTCTGACAGGCCAGGTCCTAAACCCTCCAGGTGCACTCTTTGGTCAGTTCTGAACCGGGTTCTGCCACTGGCTACTCTGTTTGGGCTGGGACAGTCCATGTGCCAACTTGCTTCACTCAGTGCTTCAGCTTTTCACCTTCACACCTCCCTGTATCCCACTGTCCTCTCTTGCTGGAGTATGGCATTGTTTTGTGCTCAGCTTATGATCCTCCCTTCCCAAGAGGTCCCCTCGGTGGTCCCCTGGCTGGTCATCCCTCCGTGCATTATTTCTGCCTAACTGTAGTACTGTGCTGCTTCTCGTTGCACTGTATCAGCATTTCTCCACTTCATCATCTCAAAGCCTCTGCCCGTAGCCCTAAGCTCAGTCTTTCCTCTGCTCTCCAATTTGATTTTTGGTTTCTTTGAAGCAGTTGGAGCTAGATCGTGCTTCCCCAGTTGACTCAGGAGGATGTTTGGAAGGCTGTGTCAAAAGCCTTGCTAAACCTCAAGTATATCCACGAAGCCTATTACTTTACCACACAAGGAAATTAATTTGATTTGGTGCAATATGTTCTTGACAAACCCAGTTTGGCTGACTCTCATCTCCTTGTTCTCATCTGTGTGCCTACAAATATTTTTTTTTATTATTTATTTTCCCAGGAAATGAAATTAAGCTGACAGTGGTTTA
>VWZY01010923.1:136484-148230 GCA_013399075.1 Chloroceryle aenea
ATCCAAAATACAATTGCTTTTTAAACTCCCTATGGACTCTTTCCAGGCTACTGCACAAAGTAAGCCTGTTTCTGCTCCTTTCCCCACCACTTCCTTTCCTTACAGAGCAGCAGCCTCTTCCTTCTTTTTAAACTTTTATATCATGCTATAAATTTATGTAGAGATGCACAAACGCTCGATAAGCCCCCTTGGCTGAGTTTACACCCTGCTGCTTGGCTGTGGTGAGAGAAGATCTCTCAAGGTTCTGCCCTCCCTCTTCCAGCAACAGCAGAGAAGCCAAACCGAGCGAGGCATCTCCCTCTCTCCAATGTATCGTTGGCAAACAGTGCTGACCCATCAATAGCTGTCGCAGCCTTCTGCTTCTCTGGGAGGGTCTGAGATGCACAGGGAATCTATAGGTCTTCTGTGTGGCTCTATGGTTTCCCAGCCTGTGCCCAAAGCAGACCGGGAGCAGCAGTTTCATTTCCTTTCCATATTAATGAGCTCAGCTGTTTTGGCAGCAGCAAAGCCAGGCAAGGGGCTCAGCTGTGGGCTGCAAGCAACCCCAAAGACACTGGGAATGGCCTCTCTGAAAGCCCTGCAATGGAAACCAGTCCTTCCTCACTCAGCCTCTGAGACATGGACCTCACCTCTGTGGTGGCAAGGGTGATGCCACCCTGCAAGCGTGGTTCTCAGCAGGCTGAGGGCATCCTAGGACCATCCTGTCCTTTCCCCTCTTCTGCCTGGTGCGGCTTCGTGAGCCCATGGCCCTGGAAACCACCATGGCAAGGGATGGAGGGCAGTCGTTTGAAACTTGGCCTCAAGTCAATTGGGTGAGTCGAGTTCCTACCTGTGTTTTGTTCTGAAGTCTCCATGAACCGTTTTATCTTTGACTCTAAGTATGCCCACTAACCAAGTGAAGTTTCATGTGGTTTTGTCCCTTTATGCCACAGCTGTTGCTCCACCATCTAGTGATGCTGCTTTCTGCAGTGACAACCAACTCATGAGGACCCTCTGGTTAACAAATAGTAAAAGCTCTCTGTAAATACTGTTTGCTATGAACAATATAGAAAAAAAACCAAACAAACCAAAACCAAACCCCTATTGGTAGTGAGTAACAACTGACAGCTTATGTGCTTCTGCTTTGGCTCTCCTGCCTAAACACTTCAGCACTGAGGATGCACAATAATATGGATTTCGTGTTTTACGGTGCTCTGGTTATCTCATCAGAGCTAAAGTGGCTGGGCTGTAAAACTTGCCTAGTGAGTTAACAAATCCTCAGCAAGCAGAAGTCCCAAGGGACATCCGCTATTTAGATTTTTTAATCATTTTTGGCTTTAAAAATAAATAAATAACTACTCCTCCAGCCTGCTCTAAACCCATCTTTGTGCAGATACTTTGTATGCTGTGCCATTCGCACCACCAGCTCAGCTCCACGGCCCCGTTACGAGGTATTACATGCTTATTTAGAAAAAAAAAAAAAAGAAAGTAAAAAAAGCCACAACAAAAAAACCACCCACCACGCAGCTTTGTGTTCAGGCAGAGCCGTNCCCCCGGGTGGGTGCAGCCGTGGCGCGGGCTCCTCTACCTGCGCCGTGCTGGGGGCAGCTGCCCTGGCGAGCCAGCCCCGCTGTGTGAACCTGAACTTGTGTGTGAACCTGAACTTCTGCATTTCCTGCCTTTGTGCTGTTTGGGTTTGCTCCATTGTTGGCCTGCCCGGCCTCCCCGCTCGCCTGGCCAGCGGATGCGCTCTGAATTCGGTGTCTTCCTATTCTCAGAATCCCTCCCTCGTTTTCGCCTCTTCAGGCTGCCAACAAACTTTTCTGCCTTTGTTGTGTGTTGCTTGGGTTTTCCAGCAGCTGAGTCAGCATCTGCCTTTCTCTGCGAGGCAGCAGCAGCTCTTTCAAGGTGCTGTTATCTTGCGCGCGCGCCCGTTCCCTACAACCACCACCTAGAGCGACTGAGATAAGTAAAGCAGTTGAGGGAGTAACCATCTCCGTGCAGCCCATGAATGCTTCCATCAGGCTGGGAAATAGGAGAAATAGTTATTCTCTGGAAAAGCTTCCGGTAGCTGCTCTTGCTCCCTCTTTGTTTCATCCAGTGCTGCCTATCTCTGTGGCAAACTGGTACACCAGTACGTGTCAGGGATTGACCTACTGGAAAGCAACTTCATGGAGAGGACCTGGGAGTCCTGGTGGATGAGTTCCTTGTAAACTCCTCTGCCCAGAGAGGCTGTGGAGTCTCCTGCTCTGGAGAGATTCCCAACCCCCTGGACCCTGTGCTGCTGGGCCCCCTGCTCTGGGTGACCCTGCTGGCTGGAGCAGGGGGGGGGCACCAGAGCATCTCCAGGGGTCCCTTCCAACCCCCATTATGATGGGATTCCTCAGCCATAGCACACTACAAGTGCTATCAGAGAATGGGCTTGTGCTGATGTCTTTGTATAGATATTTATTCTCGTACTGAAAAGTGCAGGGATTTATGCTGAGACAGAGCTGTCTTTCCCAGGGGCTGTATCAAGCTGAGGATGGCCAAAATCATCCCCAAGAGTTTTTGCTGCTGCCTACATCTCTGCCCTTCACCCGCTCTGCTCCCCTCGGTGCTGGGTCCTCTGCTGAGATGTTTTCTGGGGGGTTCACCCTGGCCCTGCAGGCTGCTGGAGGAGACAGGCTATGGTAGGTCTGAGCTGTTCCAGCCTCCACGGGGCTCTGGGGGTGCGGGGTCTGCGAGCAGCACGCTGTGCCTTGGGACCCCTCCATCCCTCTCATCCAGACGCTTTTCACCCAACGTATCAGGTGGAAGCGGCTGGACCCGGACCAATTTTTAATTAGCAGCGCACCGATTGAAACGGTGGCAGCGGCGGCTACCTGGAGTCAGGAGTAATTGACTCCTGTCACGCGGTGGGGATAATCTGCTCTCGCTCTGACCCTGCCGTGGGACCGATGCCAGCAGACTGAGACTGGAAAGCTGATTTTTAGAGGTGGCAGAGCGAGAAGCGAGGACTTCTCCACGCCTCCACCAGTATCAGGCCGTGGTCCCCAGACAGCCCGTGTGTGTGTGTGACCTCTGCGTGGCGTGGCGTGCCCTGCTCTCTCATAAAAAGAGGAAGGAAAAGGATTTGAAGTAAACCAGAACGGAGCGGTTCACAGAGCCGGCCGCTGCCAGGCAGCCTCGTCAATAACTTGCATGCTTGCCTCGGCCTGCAGATTATTTCGATGTCAGCACAGATGCCATTTCTGGAAACTCCCTGCAGACCAAGGACATCAGAAGAGCTATTTTATTGTACTCGATGGGCGAGTGCAGGAGGCAGAGGTTAATACGGCTGGTATCGCGCGCAGGGCACGCGGAGGAAAAGCGGCGGCGTGAAAAGTTCACATGAAAGATGTTTTGTTTTCTCTGCAGGCTGAAGAAAAGAACATCATTTCCTCCAATTCCTGCTTTTCAATGCATATTCATGATTTCTGCAGCTGCTACCGCCGGAATGCTCTCCTGAGTGTAAGACTTCTCACCTAATATGCACACACTTAGCTCCACCAGCTACTTGCAGGCTCCCTGGCATCAAATAGGTTTGCACCAAAGCTGGGTTTGTGTTTGTGTCAAGGTGACACCACTGCGTGGGGTGTTTCGGTGGTAGTTTGTGAAGTCCCTCTGCTCCTACAGACCAGCCACCTTTGGTGGCGGATGGAACACCACCCACTTGGGGTTTAGAGAGAGATTTGAGGAAAGCAATGTTTGTGGTGTGAATACTGAGTGAGTTTAGAAAAGGAGAATATTTTTCTGTGGGTTCTTAAGAAATAGTTGAGAGCACAGAAAGAAGTTCAGTTGTTTTTTCAGATACTCTCACCAGAATTCACAGTGAGTTTTACAGCCATGGAAGCTTAATGGTTGGACTTGATCTTCAATGTCTCTTCTAACCAAAATGATTCTATAAGCTTTCTGCATGTGCCTGACACAAGCCACATGCTGCTTTTAAGGCACCATGGGAGTGCCAAGGCATCCAAATGTCCAAAACTACCATAAGCTGGATGTGCCAGACAGCTGCCAGCATGATTCCTCCTTGTAAAGGTGACCTTTATGTCCTGAGGAAAGCTCCTTGTGCACCAGGCTGTGCAGAAAGTGCCTGTCACACGTATATAATTCCTCAATAAGTCTCCCTCAACTTTTCAGTGAACAGTGCAGACAGGAGAAGAAGAAGAAAAGGGGTTTCTGTTGCTAACCTGGGCATCTTTCTAACAGCATGAAGGCAAAGCTTAGGGAGACACCAGGAAGGGTCTTGGGTCATTAATTATCATGTGGTTCTGTAGGGCTGAACAAGGACCCCAGCACAGCAGAGGTGAAGGTGTGAGCCCTACATAATGACCTGGGGAAGGGATGGGGTGATGGCGTGGGATGGGATGATGGTGTGGGATGGGATGATGGTGTGGGATGGGAGGAGGGTGTGGGATGGGACACCCCCATGGGCAAGTAAGCATCTGGCTGAGGGCAGCACTCTTGAGCATGAAGCATCAGTTTGTGCTGTGAGAGAAGGGAAGAGGGTGCCATGATACCCCCGGCCCAGTGACTCTCGCCCACGTTCACAGCAGCCACGGGTGGTTACAAAGACAAATATTAATGTGTTGGCTGGCTCGATGCTCAGCTCGAGTGAGTGCTGAGAAAGCAAAGGGGCTTCAGCTCTTTCGAAGACAACAAATCCAGACAAAAGATGCAGCAAAGCCGACTGTAACAGCATATGCCACAAAAAGTTCGCTCCTCATCCTTTGTAGCCAGGATGGGCTGCAGCTGCAGTGCAGGGGGAGCGAGGGGGGGCCGAGCAGGAGTGCAGCTGCTCCCCGTCACGTGTGGGCACCTCCTGGGGATGGCTCAGAAAAGAGGAGCGAAGGAGGGGGGCTGGCCCCGGGGATCCGCTGCGATGCCGCTACCGCTGGGCAGCGGATCCGTCGGATGAGGGACGGCGAGCGCCAGGTTACGCGCGTCAAGGTGCTCCGTGCAAATTGCCACCCGGGTTTAAAAGAGAAATTGGAGGGGTCGGAGGTGCTGGTGTTGATGCTGGTTGTATGGAGCTGTAAGATGCTTGTGCTGTCCTCCAGGAGTCCTGACGGGGGTTTTGTTCGTTTGGAAAAGGCAACACTTTATTAAGGCTGTTGATTTACCACTAGTTGAGCTGTAATAATAACGGATGGATAAACTGGGCTGGTTTTATCCCCTAGCTGCTTAATAAACCTATTCCCAAACAGACAAGCATATACATTACCAATTCAGATGGGACAGTCGGGAACCAGCAAGTAAACCTGGGCAGAGAATCCTCTGCGTTGCCTCCTTCAAGCTATTTTGCAGATTTCCTCGATTATCCATCAGGGTTCAACACCCAGCAGGGCTGTAGGCCAGGAGTGATATTCGTGAAGAATTTAAGCCCATAAAGTTAATGATGTGAGAACAGGTGTTCGCTGCTGTAGTTGATGGGGAGGAGTTTGGTTCAGCATCTATATAAGGAGAGTATGTGCAGGGAGAGATTAAAAGGCGGACGGGTAGCAACAGCGCAGGAGAATACCAAATAGCAGAGATGTCACGTGCGAGCCACGGGGTGATTGTGGAAAGGGTGGAAAAAGGTGATGCTGCAAAGTTTAAAGCCCTAAGCCTAATGCAGATAGGGAAGAAGAAAACAAAGAAGAGTTTAAAATTGAGCGATGGCTGCTGTTGGGTGCCCAGCTATTCCTGTATCACCAACATAAAGGAAAACAGGTACCCTCCTGAGATGGCTGCAGTGCAAAGCAGATGGGGTTGAGGCGATGGCCCGTCAGCCCTGGCACCAGCCTCCCAGAACACTCGCTACTGCAACTGTCCCCTTGCTGGCAGTGACCCTCCTGACCCCTCAGAGGGCATTGCTGAGAGCACCGTAGCACTAAATGGTGGGTTCTTAACACTGGGGCTGCAATAATAGTGGGTCTGAGCACTCAAGTTGATGCAATTTCCATTACTAGACCTTCTTCTCATTCCCTGTAAACTTCTCAGATTAATTCTAGGTGTTCTTGCTCGAGCTTTCCTCATGAGGAACTTCTCGTTGTTGTTTAAAGGGGTTGGCGAGGGAAAAAGTCAGAAATGCAACCAGAACTCCGGTCTCCTTTCTGGTTCTTAAGGAAGGGTTTAACCAAATGCAACCATCTGACCCGATTATTCCAAACAGAATCAAACAGATTTTGTTCAGCCATGGCACAAACTCACAGACCTTTGTGGAACAATCCAAATTCTAAGGGAACTGAATTAATTCTTTCTATATAGATGTGGTAAATCTGGACTAAGAGGCTGGGGAGTAGCCAGCACATAGCTATGCTCATCTTCAGCTCCTGAGGACCTTCCTAATTTTTTTTTCCCCCCATCTTCTCCAGGAGTGTCTCTGAGCATGATACACAAGAGCAAACCCCACGGAAATGTCACGGCCAAGTGGATTGGAGGATGCAAAACCCCTCAGTGTCAGAGCAGAAGACACTTGCTGTGGATACAGCTGAAGAAACGAAACAGAAGGTAAAGGAGCACAGGCTGCTGGAGCTGCAGGTTCTTTTCTATCACTGTTGGGTCGTAATAATTGGTGTTTATCAAATGTTGTTTGGTCACATTATTAGTTGAATTTGTTGATGGGGAAGTGATGTTTATAACCTGCCTTAGCAGCACAGGGTTGGGGTAGGATGCCAATATGAAATTACTTTTAAAAAGGGAAATATAAATACAAGGGGAAAAACACAGGGTGGAAAGGGAACTGATGCTGTTGAGAAGTTGAGAGCAGAGACACAGGGAGAAGAGGAGCTTGACAAAAAAAGGTTTTAGGACTGCAGCAGCTCTGGAAAGTGTGTTTCTCCTCAAGGAACACGAAGTATTTTTAATGGATTAGAGCCTACCTATGGCTCCTGCCTGCGCAGCCCAGTGTCAAGCAAAGCTTACAACAAGTACACATTGCCTGAAGCACAACAGGATGCGATGGTAGGCTGAGAGTTTGCAGAAAACACAGAAGATCAAGCCAACTTCTGCAACTTGCTCTTCCTTTTCGCCGAGAGATTAAAATGCTAGCAATAAAAAAATAAAGAAGAGATGGAGCAGATGCAGCATCTCCATGGGGCTTCTCCTCGCAGCCGCCTTCCTGTTCCTGCCTTGTGCTGTCTCATCCTCTGGAGTGCCACGACAGTCCCAGTTACTAAAAAGGCACACGGCAGCGCCGGAGCGGGGGCCCGGGGGGGCAGCGGGAGGATGGATGCAACCCCAGGCAATTCAGAGCAGTGCTTCTGTCTTCGTCCCACTTCCATGGTGGAAACCATGACCTGTGTTTTCACAGGGATCCCTGGCTGCATCCTGATGAACAGAGAGTTATTGTCACCATGTGGACAATTACCTTCCCCGGCAATTACACCTCCCTCTGTGCCGGGGGAGAAAGCTGAGCAGGCTGGGGACACCCAGTTCTCCCTCTTCCATAAATTTAACAACAACAACAACAACAAAAAAAGGTTTCGGTGAACTGGAAAAAAATGCTCAGCAACCCAGGAAATAATAAAAGATTAATTTCACTCCAAAGAATCATTGAATGGTTTGGTTTGGAAAGGATGTTAAAGATCATCTCGTTCCAACCCCCCTGCCCTGGGCAGGGACATCTCCCACTGGACCAGGCTGCTCAAAGCCCCATCCAGCCTGGACTTGAACACATCCAGTGATGGAGCATCCACAGCTTCTCTGGGTGACCTGTGCCAGTGTCTCACCATTTCATTTTTTTTTTCACCTTTTAAAGCGCTTAGACATAAATAATTTCCAAAGTGAAACATCATTTTGAAATGCAGAATTGAGTATTTTCATTTTGAATCACCGTAGATACTTCCATTTGAAAACCTCAAATGAGATGCTGGGGTATTTTTATTTTTTGAGTTGTCAAAACCATTTGCTAAAAACATGATGAACTTGTAAATAGCTTCAACTGACCCACAGCTGCTTTTCTTTTTTTTTACTCTCTCCAAATCAGTTACTCCCATGAAAAAACCCTGTCCCACCACTGGCCAGGAGCACAGCCTTGGCCCTTCGGCACACAGAGAGCCTTTATTCCCATTCCTTGCTCCCTAAGGTGCATTAAAAATTGCCCATGAGATATAATTATTGAGCTGTGTAAACCGTGCGTGGCGGGGGAGAGAAGAGTGATGAGGTCTATCTGCCAGGCCCGACCCACATCGGTCACCAGCTTCCTGGGCACATTCCTTACCCAGCTGAAGTCAACCCCAAAACTCTCATCAGCATCAAGAGTTTCAGGGGTTCGTTTTGTTTTATGATGTTTTCTCATCCCCAAATCTTCTTTAAAGCATCACTTTTTAAACTGAGAGTTTGAATCCAGGGTGGAAAACTAAAACCAGCACAACACCTCGATGCTCCAGATGTAATTCAGAGGCCACGGTGCTGCAGCCTGATGCTGCACGGTGCACACACAGGCTTTCAACCCACAGGTACCAGCTGCTGCGGTGCCAGCACATGCACACGCGTGTGCACACACACACAGACACCTCCTGCCTCTCCCAGCACACACACAACAAAGAAATCCCTCCCACACCCTGTGTCCTCCGGCCTCTGCAGCATCGCGCTGTCCCCACCACACAGCTCCCGCCTGCGATTCCCAACAGATCTTACAATAATTTTGTGGGGGTTTTATTCCAGGTCAATTATTTTCTTTTCCTAGTAGAATCCTTGTGGTTGGAAGAGCCCTTTCAGACCATCGAGTCCACCCGTTAGCCCAGCACTGCCAGGGCACCACTGACCCATGTCCCTCAGCACCACAGCTACATCATTCTGTCTGTACAATGGCTATTCTCTCATCAATGTTATTTTTCTCTCTCACCCATTCCCCTTCTTTTTCCTTCCTTGTTTTTTTTTTTTCTTCAGGGGACTGCTAATTAACCCTTTGCCAAGCAGAGTCCTTGGCACACACCAACGCCCAGCAACGGTGGGGCCACGAGGAGGAGGAAGGGGGAGCGAGGAAGATGACACAACAAACACGAGGCCGTGCAGCAGCCGGTTCCAGACACAACATCTGTAGAATGAGGCCATTTTTCTGTAACTCTAATCTCATAATTCATTGTTTGTGCGGTGTTGGTTACAGTAGCTGAAAGGGGGGATAACAGCAGGTCAATTTGGCACAGAGGCACGTTTGAATCTGCAATGAGGGACTAGCCCACCTTCTGATGAGCGGCTGAACCAGGGCCAGAAATGGAGAAAATAAGCAGGAAAGTGGCTTAAAAGGAAAAATAAGATCCCTTAAAATTATAGAAACCCCCCAGAAAGACTCATTTCTTCAAACCCACGGGGATGGAACGTGTTTGATGAGCACCAGGGCAACACGACAGCGTTTTTCACGCCGCTGCTGCCGCCGTTCGTTTACTTTTTGGGCTCCCCTGAAAGCGCTGCTGAGCCTTTTGCCTTCCATTTTATTGTGTTTTTGGGTTTTTTTTTTTTTTCTGCCAGAGAGAAAAAAAAAACCCAAATGTGTTGGTTGGGGTTTTTTTTTCAGCCCCTAACACTGAAGGACGCCCGAGCCCGGCGCGGGCGGTTGCGCGAGAGTTGCGTTGGTTGATGGTAGGGGCTGATTACTGAACTTCTCCTTTCGAACCACGAAAACCCAGCGTGTCAGCCTAAATTAGCTAACAGCAAGGGAGTGTCCTTCTCGGTTTGCAGGCCACAGCACATCTGCTCTTTGAAGAAAGAGGCTGAGCGAAATGGGGTTGGATGGTCGGTGGTGGGTTGTTGTGTTGGTGGTGGTTGGGGTTTTGTGTGGGGNCCAACACAGCTCCTGGGATCCGGGGGCTGAGGGCTGGGAGCAGCCCCTTTGGCTCCCCAGCACGAGTGTCTCTCTGCAGCTCAACAACCCTAATCCGGTTGTCTTTTCCAGCAGCGTACTGGGGAACAATGGGCAGCCTTGTGCTGGGCCCAGGCTGCCCGTCCCCGTCCTTGCAGCTGGTGCATCCACCGGTGCTAAGCTCCAGTGAGCAGGATCAGCTGAAACCCTCATTCCCCTTCACCCTCTTCAAGGGCTTGACTATCCACTGGGGCCGCTATCGGTTACACGACACATTTGGTTGGCAATGGGCTGTTTGTGCTGGGAGGCAGAGGGCTCTTCCAGCAGCGGGCAGCGATCCTCGGCAGAAAAAGCTTGCCCTGTGTTAGTTTACAACAGTTTCACCCACACAGAAAAGTACAATGGAGACAGATCATGCACAATGACAGGCTGCCGGCGGCTCCAGGGGATCCATAATTTATGATGTTTTTCTTACCGATCCGGTTTTGGATTTCACAGGCAGACCCGTTTCCTTCCCATTTGTTGCTTCCTTCCATCCTCGGTTGAGAAATTGAACCTCAACCTAATGAGTGAGAACGGCAGCGGCCTCCCAGTTCTCCCGGGTGGTTGTGTTTGCCCCCCGGGGCAGGTGGGAGTTTCCCAACCTCACCTCACCTTGAATTTATTCCAGAGCCAGGAGAATGTCCTGACAGACACCTCGCCGGGTCTCAGCTCCCTGACGAACGGCGGCGGCAGCCCACGTGCTGCTGCCCTGAACCATGTTCAGGTTCACTGGGTCACCCGGTAAAAGCAGGACTCCCAAGACTCCCAGCAATTGGCTGATTAAAGGTAAGGAGGTTAAGAATGGCTTCTAAGGATTGTTCTTACTCAAATAAGTAAGAATCAAAGCGTAATCCGCTCTGTCGTCCGTAATCTAGCCGTCACTCCCTCACCAGAAATAGATGCACCAGGGCAAGATGCAGGCAGTCAGATGCCACCTCCGCAGCTGCCATCGGTCACATCTGGACATGGAGGTGAAAATCTACCTGGATTTTTCTAATCAGCCAGGCCTGAACCGTGCATCTGAGGAAACCCCCCCCATTTTAGATCTAGGGATGGATCTTTGGCCAAAGCCTGGCCCCTCCGTGAGCCGCCGGTCCTGCCTGCTCTGCGGCCACGCTGCCAAGCTCCTCGCACCCATCTGGGAGGCCACCTGCACGCAGGTGGGGAAAGGACCAGCTCCGAGCACCCATCGCCCCCCACCCCAGCCGTGGGCTGGTCGGTGAGGGGTGCAGGGCTGTGTGCCCCCAGCCCACCCTGCTGCAGATGGCTGGGTCATCCGGGTGCTTTGCAAATGACCAAGTAAGGTTAAAACCACAGTCACTGTGGTTACCGGCGGCGGTGATTAGTCACACAGTAAGTGATCCAATTATAGCAGCCCCTCCCCCGCAACACCCCTCACTTCAACTGTGTAAAAGGAAAAGCCCAGGCCGCCCTTAACTCGCTTTCAGCACGGGTTTATAGCCAAAAGAAAAAGGAGCCTGAAGTTGGAAAGGGAGAAGTGAGGAGCCAGAGGGGCACCAGTGTGGCTTGGGGTTCGAAACTTGCCATGGCTCCCTCCAGCAGCGGGGTGAGGGATGGTGAATGGGGGATGAGCTCTTCTTGGCCCCANCTTGTCTGCAGGAGCCTGTGAATCCCACTGGCATCCTCTACAGAGCCCTCTGTGACAGGGCATGCTGCTGCCACCACCAAACACTGATTTATTGGCTTCTTTCAGTGCAGAGCAATCCCCGGGGCACACGAAAGCTCGGTAACACTGCTCCTGTACCGGATCCTTCTCCACCTCTCCTCGCACACGTGAGTGTTTTGGCCGTGCTGTGCTCAAGCCCCAGCTGAGAGCACTTGTACTCTTCTTTAGAGGGCTGAGAACAGCCAAGGCAGATCTGCAGATGAGCCAACAAGGCAACAGCGTTGTTCCCA
>VWZY01010923.1:174512-192580 GCA_013399075.1 Chloroceryle aenea
CCTCTTGCAAGGTCTGCATCCCTAATGCAGATGCATCTCACACCAGATGAAATAGAGAAATTGGGCATAAAATCAGAGAATTGTTTTGGTTGGAAGAGACTTTTGGGATCATTGACTCCAACTGTTAACCCAGCACTGCCAGGGCACCACTGAACCCTGGCCCTCAGCACCACAGCTCCACAGGGGGCTTGGAAACCCCTCCAGGGATCACGGGAACTTCACCAATATCCTGGGCAGCCTGGGCCAGACCTGGACAACCCTGGAGGAAAAGAAAAAATAACCAGAAGGAAATTAGGGACCTGAGTATAAAGCTCCTTGAAACCCATGGTCAGCTTCTGTCTGGTCTTATGGGCACTTAGACTGGGCAGGTCCTTCAGTCTTTGCTCTTAAATTTCCCAAGCCATCTCATGCCAGTTTTAGAAGCATGCCTAGCCAGTGGTCCTGCCTTATCCAGGCCATGCAGCGAGGTATTTGTCTGACATTTGTCAGACCAGAACCCATGAAGCATGTGCTCGCCCTCTTATCATTTTGCAGGACTCAGTCTCATAAGGACCCTTCAAATCTGCTTGCTGTGCTCAGCCAGATCTGGTCCTTCTTTGACCATTAGGCCAACTGTTTCTTCTTTCTTACAGTGTTTCAGTTTTCTTATCTAAGAAACATATATATAAATATTTCCTCCAAGCATGACTGCTTTGTAAAGAGAAGGGAAGGGTGGTCTTTCCACCTCAGATACCTTATCAACAGGGTGACTGAGATGTCTCTGCACAGAGAAGTGCATCTCCTTGAGCAGAAAGGGGACAGAACACTTCATGTGACACTGTTCAGCTGGAACAAAAGATGGAGGATTTCGATGACTTGGGTTCTTTTCTCACCTGCTCAATTCCTCAGTAAAGAGGTGTCTTCCCAAAGTGGGGAAAATGCACAATGTAAAATAATGAAGCTGTTGAGAGAAGAGGGATTTTAACTGTGTTCCTATTGCCCATCCTCAGGGTTTTCCTAGATGTAGGCTGTGGTGGCTCCTTGCTCAGCCTGCTGAGCGCAGGCTTGGAGCTCTGTGGATTTGGGCCAAACCTCAAATCCTGTGCCTGAGCTGTGCATTTCCCTTGTCTGCTGGAGGAGGTGAGGGTGAAGGGGGTGCAGGAATTGGCACATCCTCAAGCCCCACCTGTCCTACACATCTGCACCTGCTCAGCTGAGCCCTGGCTGCCCCCAGCACCATGCTGGGATGGTACCAGCTCAGCCTTAGGGAGAAGACTGGGCTTGTTGCCCTCTGTCAGCTTTACTGATGTAAGGCACCTACCCAGCTCCTGAGACACGAGCTATTATCTCTGCAGGGCCCTCTGCTTCTTAGAGTGGATGTATCTGNGTATCTGCTCCCCCGCCGTGAGCTCCAGGCTCTCTCCTGTGGCAATCACCAAGGCACAGATACAGACACGTGTTGTAGCTTGGTGTTTGTGGGTTTTGTTTTGTGGGGATTTTTTATTTTCTTTTCTTTTTTAATTTTTTTTTGTGGGTTGTTTTTTGTTTTTTTTTTTCTGTTTGATTGATTGGGATTTTTTCTGCTTGTTTGTTTTTCTGGGGGAGTCTCGTCCTTGCTGCTTAGGGACCAGATATAATTTGTTCATGCACCTCGAGCTCTGCAGGTGACTCAGGAGCATGGGACCGGCCTCTCCATCCATTCAGCACCAGTGAGAGGCAGCCATTCCCTGCAGACAAATTGATGTGTCACCACCACACTAAATACATAGAAAGGAAATGGCTGAGCTGGAGGAGCTGAGCACAGAGCCTACTTAAAACTGTGAATATCTGGGTTTGTTGTTTTTTTTTCCCTGTTGAATTTTTTTGCAAAATTACCCTGTCAACACTGAATAATTATTTTTAAAATATATAAATTTAAAAATGTGTTATTTTATATCTTACAAGTAAACAGAGCAATGGCTCAGTGCTGTGTATGGACTGACCTGCAATCCTTGCTCTCTTTGGGTGGGACCTCAAACAACTGCTGTGTTTATTTTATTTCAGTTTTTCCTGATAATCTCCCTAATAGCATAGAAAAAAAGAAGGCACAAACTGTGCCTTTTTTCTTGTTTGTTGTTGTTTTGGTTTGGGGTTTTTTTTCTGAGAATTGAAATAATTCTTGTTCTTCTTCTGGGGAACGAATTTCCCAGCCATAATACCGCACGTTGAGTGTATCTGGAAAGGATGCTGCCTTGTTCGATGGACTGAATTGTGCACACAGTTGGAGACTCTGACAGTGCCAGCATCAGTGAATGCAAGTTGCATAAAAAAAGAGGCAGCATCATTCATGACACTAATGAACAGTCCTTCCTCGTCTATCAGAGAAATCTTTTCCCAGGGATAACGATTCTCCCAGCGTTCTCTTAGCCATAAAAGAAGAGATTGTGTTGGGTCTTTGGTCCTGTATGAAACTATCAGGAGGATTCTAAGGCTGGGAACAGAAATCAATGTTTCTGTGATACTATATTGGCTAAATACTTAGACCAGAGGAAAAGGATTTTGTTCTGACTGCACAGTGAGCTTCTTGTTTCGCTTTGCTGCTACAAGGTTGTAGAAATAGTGTGAAATTTAAGGGGACATATTTGATTTTGAGCAAGTTTGCCAGCAAGATCTAGTCGTTTATTGCAAGACGATATACTTGCTTCACTCCTATAACCCTACAGCTTTAAGTAACTGTAACTTCCTTGCTTTCAGTGGAATCTCAGGAGTAAAAGGGGAAAATTGGTGTGACACAGCAGTGATTCAGCTTTAATGTATCTCTCATTCTTCTCCAGGTATTTATTATCTTTTAAGAAACATCCACTTTAAATCTTCCTTATTACTGGAAAAAAAGTCTCCTAAGGTACGAACAAAACCAATACACACAGCAGAAGGGTCTCTGGGGATGTATTCTACAAAATAACAATTAGACAAGATCTAAACTAGGGGCTTGATTCTTTCTTTAAGCTATTGAAATGAAAGCTGAGGCCTAGATGCAGTTTTCTTGGAAAAGTATGCTTTGCTTTGCATAACTTGGTAAGAATTGGATAAATGTGGCCCGTACCTACTTATTGATTAGCACATATTACAACACCCCTAGGAAGTCTTGTCAGTGCAACCCTATTACAGTAGACTAGACCTCAACCCCCAATTTCAACTATTTTCTTTTGCTGTGCCCCTTCAATATTTTGCACTTTGCCCTTTGCATGTATTTCTGTGCAAACCTGAATAATACTTAAGAGGTTTCTCCTTCATTCACTCTATAACGCTTGGATTTCCCAGTGCTGCGAGTGCCTGCAGTGCCACAAAGTTAAATCCCAGTCCATGCTCATTTTTGGGTGATGACAGCGGGTTTAACAGCCTCTGTGTTTGTTCTAAGTTTTAAATGTACATGCAATGGCTTTTGGGAAGGACACTCATGCAGATAGATTTTGGAGGTGGTGGTCATGCTGGTGATAATGACCATAATGATTTGGATTATAGCCGAAAAAGAGTTTGAAGCTTGTCTTTTGGTTAGAGAGTTAAAATCAGATGTTTTACGGTTGATGGCATGTAGATACCCATCACCCAGCTTTCTCCACCTCCCCAAGACATGCCAAGATCTCCAGCAGAGATGAATTTAAATAAAAAGAAAAAGAGATCTATGTCACAGATGAACAGTTTGATATGAGTCACTTCAAGAAGTATATTTTAGGACTGACTAGAGTTAGTTTACAGGCTACTTTTCTTTAAAGTGAATTTGTTACACACTGTGCAGTACTACCAAGCACAAGGTTTTTGTCATGGGAGGAAATCTCTTTAAAGGACCAGAGCAAATCCCTGACACTGGTGAAGTATCTGTAATTCCTGCTCTCCCTCGCATGACCGATATCTACAGGAGTGAAGCTTTTGTGATCCACACATTAGCAATAACCAGCTACAGCTACAGTAATTAAATGGTTTAAATCTACCATCCCATATAGATCCACTTTGATTGCTTGCTTTCTTGCTGCTCTTGTTAGTGGGCTCCAGAAATTAACACTTTGGTAGACAGTGGAAAAGCCAGATTTCCCCAGTTCCTGCGGGAAAATGGGCCCCGTTAGGAAACAAGGCATTTAGTGGCATTGAGTTGGCATTAATACAGTAATGATATTTGTGCTTTCAATCACCACAAATGGCAAGGTGCGATGCCAAGTCAAGCAGAGATACTATTTGCTGCTATTTTATCAGCAAGTTTTGATTAGTTCATTGGGTTTAAGAGAATTAAAGAGCTGCTGGGTGAAAAAAGTACGAAGCATCTTCTAGTGGGTAACACACACAGGTAGATCAGCAGGTTGTTTCAAGTTGTGCCTTTGTTCTCTGACTAGTAAAGGCAATTGCTGTATCTGGAAGAATATTAACTCATGAGATGGGACATTTTTGTGGAAGCCAATCCTTGAGATTTTATCCCTCTGGTCTGTCATGTCAGAAACCAAACTGGAAATTATTGTTGCCCCTCGATGGGTCTGGCAGATTGGCAGGTCAGTTTCATGTTTAGAGGAGGAAGCAAGTGCTCAGTCTCTAATATATTTATTTACAAAAGACACAAGTCTTTTCTTTCACAGGAATGTGGAAGCCTAAAAACCACTTTTTTCTTTTTTTCCTCCTTCCCTCCTTTGTTCCCAACCCCTGAGCTTTTCACCTGGGGAACCCTTCTAGGTCAAAGCTCCTCCTCTGAGACCATATGACCTTTAAAGGTGGGCTTGAACCTTTTTTTTTTATGCAGCTGCTCTGCAATACAAATGAACCTCAAAGCCTTAGCAGCCAGACAAAGAAGAGGTCTTTAACCCACACAGTCTCTGTAAGGGGGGGTCATTTATGCTTAAATGACCCCTAATGGGCACGTGATGAGTACTGTTCAGCACAACAATATTAATGGGCAGGCAGGAGCACAGAGCAAGGGGTAGGATGGGTGTTTGCATGTTTCCATACCTTACAAAGAAGGGGAGAAAAAAAAAAAGGGAGTGAGGGGGTGGGCAAAACTTACCTACTCCTTTCCCAAAGGACAGCCAATAGCATCATCCGAGTCCTTCAAAAGCGATGTTGCTTTTGTCAGTTTATTTCAATGAAATGAAAAGATTTCTAAATTCACATTTAATTGGATAAGTTGAGATTTATTTGGATCCTATAGCCCAGCTGATATGAAGGTGAGGAGAAGTAGAAAATTTACTTTATTTCCAATGGTCTGATGTCCATTTCCATGGAAACAGAAATGGAAGCAGGAGCCAAACACAAGCAGTCACAGTCCTGGTTAATTGCCCATGGCTGCTTTCTGTTTCCACTTCCATAGTGCTGAACTCTATGTATTTTACTGACCCCGTTGCTATAAAACAGTGTGTGTGAGAGGGGACCGGTGAGGGGAGACCAGGCATGGGAAGGTGGAGATGGGAGAGATCTCAGTGTGTGCAGGGTTTCCAGGCTGAGCAGCAAAGAAATCTCTTTTAAGGCTTGTTTTACTTGACTGGGAAGAAAATCAAGGAGTAGCATCAGCAAAACTAATTTTAATTAAGTAATTGCTATGAGCCTGGTGATATAAGAGCTCTTGATGTTCGATGTAAATATGGAATTTCTCCATGGAAGTCAATGGTGATCTAACAAGTAGTAAGAACAGACTCTGACCTTCAATGAGACACAAAGGAAGATCCTAACAGAGAGTGAGTTTGAGATTGCTGGGGCAGTGCCAAAAGTAGTATAAGGAACAGGCATAAACTGGAAGCCAAATGGTCCCATCAGAACACGAGGAGAATCTTCTTTGGTGTGAGGGTGTCAGAGCCTGTCCCAGGCTGCCCAGAGAGGCTGTGGAGTCTCCTTCTCTGGAGAGATTCCAAACCTGCCTGGACAATGTGATCCTGGGCCCCCTGCTCTGGGTGACCCTGCTGGATGGAGCAGGGGGGTAGCACCAGATGGTCTCCAGAGGGCCTTTCCAAGCCCCATCATTCTGTAATTCTGTGAAGGAGTCAGGTTTTCTTAATTTGTCAAGCTCTGATAGGCCTATCATACAGCAAAGGTTTAAGGGTAGGCCCCTGTATTCAATGATAAAATAAAAGTTGAGTATGAGAAAGTCTTGCAGCCTGGAAATAGATTTGTTTGTAGTTTCTGTTGCATGTGTTCTGAGCATGTAACTGAGCACCTCTGCACTCAAGTTTGGCCTAAAACCAGGCGCAGAAAATAACACTAAAAGCAATACTCCCTGTTCCCATTGTTTCCAAAACCAGATCCCCCAACAGGAAACAGTGATCCCCAGAGGTTCAGCTTCATGGAAACCAAACCAGATCTCAGGCTTTTTGAGGTTTACCCACCTCTTGTCTGTCCTGTGACAGATTTCTCGCTGATATAGGACAGCTCGTTCTGACCTAACAAAGCTATTCATTACTAAAAGGCTGCAGCTTGGAAGAGTTGGAGAAGGCTTGTGTAAAAAAAGAGGCTTGAGGGTTTTTTCCTTCAAATGTTTTGTGGACAACATACTGAAAATAATCCAGAATTTCCTTCTGATGTGGAAAATAAACACACGAGTGGTGGGGGGAAAGGTTTGTGTTATAAAGTGTGTGTCCTTAAGCTTGGAGACAAGGTAGGCCCGAAGCAGAGCAGCTTCTTCCTCTCTGGTCTTGCACCCCACCACTATCCAGAGCCTGCCACCTGAGCACTCCTTGGGGTACTCTCCTTTTCTGCAACACCCTTCTGAGTAGACACCACATTCCACTGCATGTTAAACCTTGATCTGCTAACCAGCAGGATGTGGTGATGAAGCTGGCCCTCAAAACAGCAAAAGAACAACTTCCAAAGAAGTACAAACTTCCACAAACACCCTTTTGCCAGGATGTGGGGCGGTATCGGACTTGTGTTTTCTTCCTTGAATAAACCTTCCCCTCCATTTTAATACTGCCTGGGATATCATAGGAAGGGAGTGATGATTTTAAGCTGGGCAATTTGTTCATGGTTCTTGGAAGAGCTTTCCTGATTGTCTAATTTTCTAAAGCTTGATAGATTGAGCGGGAATTGTTTCAGGTGTGCAGAGTCAAAAGATCAGGTGTAAATGGTGAGGGACGTCAGAGTGCAGCTGGAGTGTGGACAGGCCAGATGGCTGTCGAGGAAGGAGGTGGAAACCCAGGGAATTCTAATGATGAGAAGCTCTGGGATGCAGAAAAGCAAAGGTTTCTGGGAGATTTAGCAATCAGCCTCCACGCGGCTAGTGCAGGACATTCTCACCCATACGACTGCATTTTTATGGCGTGGCAGAACTTTGCAGTCTGTGGCACATGCCTGAAATTCAAGCAAGAGCAAAAATATCAGCTCCAAAGCAGTGCACGTATTTTGAAATGACACCGGGTACAGAACTCTGGTTTTCCTGATTTCCATCATTTCCAGAATGTCCGGTTTAAGATCATTTGTTAGCTCTGACTAAAAGTCCACATTTATAGAGAAAAAAAATATATAGAAAAACATAGATCAGAAACCTCATTCTGCATTTTCTCACACCTTATATTGCCATGCTGATTTGGTGGTGGTTTAACCATCCTTTCACACCCATGTTAAAAAACTGTTTGTGGGATAACATAAGGGAAAGTTGAGCTCAGTGACTAAACTAATATTTCTGTGCTGCAAAATACAGCACAGAACTTGGTTGCATCTGGTTTTCTGTAGATTTTGATGACCCACGTGCTACCAGTGACCCTAAGCAGGGTGCCGTGAAGATGGGCTCTGACAAATTAGGGCAGTTGTGTTCCTGTCCAAGCTGAGATGGAGATAGGGGCTTTGACAGATACATCCAACCCTGTTTTCCTGGTGGCTTTGCTCGACAGACACAGCAGTCCAAAGTGAAGGCATGAGATGACTTCAAAGTGGAGAGGTGCCTGGTGCACTGCAAGTGTCTAACACCACGGGTGTAGCTTTGGGGTTGTATTACACCTCCCTGGTGTGCTCCACAGCCATTTTCTGTGGTTCACACTCACTGCTTCAGCCTCGTGTGCTCTCACACTGATAAATATACAGATTCCTTGATTATTTTTTTTATTATTAAAAAAAAAGGAAAAGAAAAGAAAAAAAGAGGGCTCACAAACATTAGTTTTCCATGGGAAACTGTATGTAGCATCTGGTACCTAATGTGGACAGCCCAGCAAGATACTCTCCTGATTGAGTTTCTGAGGATAAAAATGACACCCCCCAAAAATAATGTGCAGAGGTTGCAAAGTCTAAACCTTGGATTTCTTTTGAGTGGGAAGGTACAACTTGGAGACTTACTTGACTTTGTACATACTCATCAAATATTAGAATCCTAAAATACCTTGTCTCTCAGTGGCCAAGTAGTTAAGATGTTACTGAACTTTAGACTGTAATACTCAAATGTATAGTGAGAGGCCATATTGAATGAGTCTGGTTTTTCATTTTTTTTCACAGTAGCTGCTTCTGCTTTGTTCTGTCATATTAAAGGACAGGAAGGCTTCCAGAGCTGTAGAGCTCCCAAAACAGAAGAGTGACTTGATTTCAAAGTGAAGAGCAGGTAACTGCCAGTACAGGAGCCTGCAGGTTAATTGGGTATCCTGACCCAGACAAAACTCAAAAGAGAGAGCAGTTCAAGTCTTTCATTTGGTACATGAAAAATTGCTGTTTGTGTTGCACGGAGTTCAGTTTAATCAGCCCTGGGAGCTACTGTTGTATCATGAAGTGGATCACCCCCTCTCAGGAAGGAGGAGGAGAACCATAGAGGACCCCCATGAGAATTAAAAGATGATAACTTCACTTTTTTTTTTTAAAGTTAGTGATTTTGAAAGGCACCAGATTAGCAGCACAGGAAATGGCCTCCTTTATTTAATCATACCTAAGTGCTTTGAGATAGATTCTTGCTCCTTTTATCTTGATGAGTAGCACATCTCCACGATGGGCACAGCATCTGCTGGGGGCAGCTGTGTGGGAGAAATAGGGGTCAAGCCTTAGGTAAAGCCAGGCAGGTCTGTCAGCAGCAGGAAGAGGATAAGCTCAGCGTTGTTCCTCTGCCACCATTTCCCCTGTCTATGCATCTTGAGGTCAGCCTAGGAAAAAAGAACCGCAAAGGAACAAAGGTGCTTTAAGTGGTAGTGGGTTTGCAGCTGAAGAGCTGAAATAAACTGGGTGCTACCTAAACACTCTGAGGTGAATGCTGAAGGCCCTCTTTTGGACTAAGCGTTTTCAGTGGACCAGATACCTGGGGTGCCAGCAACACAGCCTGTGGTGGGTATAAAATGGCTATGAATTATCTGCATTCTTTGGAGTTCAGTTCAGGGACAGTTTGTGTTTCTTGGATCCCCCAAATTGAAGAGGTTTGCCATTAATGGAGTGGTTTTGGTCGTTTTGTTTTTGGTTTGGTTTGGTTTGGTTTTTTCACCTGTAGGTGAGTGTAATAAAGGAGTAATATTGGAGGATAAGAGAGCTGGAGTCCTAGGCGTGCTTTACAAAGTCAGGTAGATAGGAAGAGATTTTTATGTAGAGGAAGAACATGATGTCAGTCCCTATCTTCCAGGAGTGGTTAATGGTTCTCACCTACGTTTTCTTCAAAGGATCTTGCTGACACATCTGCTTTTGGCAGAAGCTGCTCTGCATTTAGAAATGCACTTCTGTGTTCCTTTCCCCACTTCCACCTTTCCTTGTCTGTCTCCTTGTGAACTGCCTCCAGCCTCTGTTCCTGGAGCAGGTCAGAACTTGTTGCCTCTCACCTCTCCTGCCCCAGGAAGCTTGAGGAGCAGTTTTAAGGATGCATTTCTCTTCAAGTCCATATGAGACAGGATCTGACTTAAGGTGCCTAGACCCAGGGGTGGAATTTTCAAAGCAGCAACAGCTCTGGGCTGTCTTCTCTGTGTAGTTAGTCAAGAATGAAAAAAGGGTAGGTGTGTTTGTGTCTCTTGCTTAAGTTTCCTGACACTCAACAGCTATCGGTGGCATGGAAACAAAATCCAGAGATTGTCCCATCTGTTGTTTGTACTGAGCTTCAGTTTTATCAATACTTGACCAAGAGACAAGAAAAAAATGCAAGAGCAGAGTAGACTGAGTGCAGTCTGTTAGACCAAATGGGATCAAATGATCGTATGAAAAAATCCTGCCATTTGGTCCCCTCGTAAACAAGAATATCTTTAGAAAATGCCCAGCAGTGGCAGGTACCCACCTAAGAATGCATGGCATTCAGATCATATAGATATGCACATCTCTATGCATCCCATTAGCTGCTGCTAATTCTTTCTCGGCCTGTGGGGCTAATGACTAACTCCAGATCAGTAAAATCTTAGTTCCCTGTTGGCAGATTCCCTTTATTACAAGTGCTTCTATTCCTGTGGGTATCAAAATGACTCCAACACCCCATAATTAGATATCATGTCAGCCTAATATATGTGAATTTGCCTTATGGATTTAGTCTGCAACCTCATTAGCTCGGAGTTGAGTCGGTGTAGTCTCAGATAAGAGATTGGATAGACAGGAAACTCTTGATGCCACATCGTTGCAGAACTGGCTTGGTGGCTTGAATGTAAAAATACATGGGAAAGCTTCTCCTTGATAAGGACCTTAATCACAGCCGCAGCACCAACACACTGGGAGCTAATTTTTTTTACCACCTTTGTAGTCAGAGAACTTTGGCCCGGGAACTGTTATGAAATTACATAAAAATCTCCTGGAGGTAGGAGATAAGGAAGTGGCCTGAACAGCATTCTGATCTCCAGCCTCAGCAGGATGACTCTGTGAAGAGTCCTGATGGATGTATATTAATGAAAGACTATCTCCATGAAGGCTTCAAACTCAGACCCAAATGACATCCACTTGGGGAATCCAGATGGTCCTTCATCTCCAGGAGCCTGGAGGAAAAAAATAAAATAAAAATAAGAATAAGAAAAAAATAATCTAGCAGCTTCCTGAGGAAGCAGTTCATAAGTAGTAAATAAGGAGTTTGTTTGTGGAGGCAACAGTGGGAAGACTCCAGAACAGGTTTGCTTGCCTCCAAGAATAAGAGCTTCTGCTCCAAGGAGGCCCAGGTTTGTTATTGGATTGTTCTTCTCCTGCTGAGCTCTGTATTATGCCTTTCCAGTAGCTCCCCTCATTCTCAGGGTAATCTGAGAGATCAAAAAGAGACAAAGACATGATCATTCTCCAGCTCTGTACTGGCCAAGATGGTTTTGGCTGACTGACTTAGTGCAGATGGTCATCAGCCCCTGATCCAGCTCCTGGCCTGCCTGGACCTGATCTCGCAGCCCTGCAGCCAGACACTGTGTCCAGACCCAGAGTCACTGCACCTGATGACACTGCTGTTGCTTGGCTGAGTAGCACTGAGAGACACGGATCTCTACATCTGTCGGGATCCTGACACAGTGTAGAAAAACACAGGAGGAAATATATTTGTCCAAGTGGAGAAAGTTTTCTTTATAGACAGTCCAAAAATTGACTGGTCTGACCTTGCCACCAAAGGCATTGCTCTGTATTTAAAACAAGCTGCCTTTGTTCATCTTGGTTTGAAGGGATTTGCACATGCCACCTGCTTATTTAATTATTCTCGGTCTTTTCTGAGAGCTCTTGCCCAGAAGCCAGAGACAAAACTTTGGCTTTGTATCCAGAATTAATGTTCCCAAGACTCCTAAAACATCTCTTGGAATATTTGTAGGGTTTGTCTTTTTTTTAATCACTTTCTATTACGTCATTTTGAAGCCCAGCTTTCTAGCAGCTATCACCTAAACCAACGATCTCTTCCACACATTTTCTCTAGAATCTGTCATGTAACCTACTCCTGAAGCCAGGTTTGATATCAGAGGAAAAGACCCCTGTAAAAAAACCCCAAACCAACAGCGTCACACTAGTGTCAACTGACTGGTGACATTCTTCCTTCCAACACTAACTTAAATTTCTTTGTCTTCTTTAGAAATGAACCAAAATTCAAGGTTTGGCCAGAAAACTACTGAGTACCATTCCCAAACATAACTTGTAGGACTTCAGTCCATGTTCACTGACTGCTGCTGAAGCCAAATCTAGTTATTTTGGTGCTCTGTCCCACAGTTCAGTGACTCCTGCGATATTCTGGTGTTTTGGTAAAGGTGGTGCCTCTTTAGGAGCCTCCTAAGATCATGTCTGATTTCTGCAGTTTGTGTGCTGGGAGATTTCTTGCAATTTGGAGTTTCCAGCTCAGCTGTCATCTAGAATGACTGCCTTTTCCTCATACTTATGGTGGACCCACAACAGCTTCTGAGAAAGTTATTTCTTTGTTTTTACTCAGCTTTATTTAAAGAGATCTGGTCCTCATGCTGGAACAAACTACAGAGAGTAGCAAAACACTTAGGGACTGTGGTGCAGCTCAGCCTCTATTTGCACTTCTGCTGCTTCGCCTTCCACAGAGCCACACCAGATTCAACCCAGCCAGAGAATCTGGCCTTAAGTCTTTGGAGTGACACTCAGTTCTTATGCTGGTTCTTCACTGGAAAAGATCATTTCAGTTCCTTCATTTGGTTTATGTTTGCAGCTGTCTTGCTCTTTAATCTGCAAAATTTGGCTTCGTGCATTGAGAATGATGTCACCAAACAGGAGCCTGAGCTCCAGCTGATCCTTTTGTAAAAACAGTTTCTGCTTTGGTTTAATTTATGGCAGTTGCTGAATAGCTGGTTTGGTTTACCAGCTACGCTCTGTCAGCTATTAATAAAGGTGAATTTCATGAAGGGAATGTTTTTCTTTCTGGCAGTGGGACTTACTTTGCTCAGTATAAATGAAATCCTTTTGTTCACCAACAGGATTTCCACTGAGGCATTTTCCCGTTGAATGCTAAATATTGGACTGGGTGAAATTTGGAAATGGAGTTGGTGATTCCTTTTATTTACTGTGAATGAGCCATTACTGAGCTGGGGTCATTTGCCAACACTCCCAAACAGCAGGAGCAGTTGCTTAAGGTGGGCTTCCTTGCAGTGTTTAAAGTGGTACGTGGTGGACCCGCCTCAACCCTTGCAGTAGAATCACCCCCAAAACCCCACTTCCAAAGGGGGAACTGCACTGTGTCTGCTGAGCTGGGCTGGGCTGGGCTGTCAGCTGAGCTCCTGAGTAAAAATGGCAGGATCTCCCAAAGAGGGAAACGAGGAGGAGGAAGAGGCCTGGGTGATATTGAACATTGTGACACGTAAGTGCTGGAATAGCAAAGAGTTTGTTATAGCAGAGAAAATCCCCTCCCAGAAACTCCATTTGCACTCCAGTGCTATTCCATTGCAGGGCCTATAAAGCAGATTGCTACCCAAAAAAGGTTATTCAGAGGGTTTCTTTCAATAAACCCAAAGGTAACAAATATCCACTGAGCAGATGTCATGAGACTGAGCCGCGCTCTGGAAAACTGCCGAGATATTTCCAAATACCTCTTTCTTATTAACCCAACTACAATACCAAAAGTCTTTTAAAATAAAACTTCCCAGATGCCACCTGCATCTGAGATGCTAATAGGATGAGTGCCAGTAAGCCCACTAATACTGGAAATGCTCTTAAGGAACGGCTACAACTGATTGTACTGGCACAAACAAATCAAAAACTAATTTATGTATTCCTGCAGCTGCATCTCCAGCCAAAGCAGAGGCAGGAGTCAGGACCAATTCACAGCTGACTAATGTTGCCTCGGTCTTTGCAGATTTCTGGCATTTAAGTGTAATTAAGATTTATTGTTTGCTAACTCGCAGGTCAGAACAAGCACTGCAATATGGATAACTTTTTGTCGACTAGGAAAATGCCTGTTAGGAGGAATCATCAAACCTTCCGAGCAGAACATGACAGAAATAAATAACAGAGTTATCCTCATTTCATCTGACTGTTCCAATTCCACCAGGATCAGGAAGGGCTGAGTATAACAGCACTGGGGAGTGGGCTGGGGAAACCACGTGGTGGTTTGGAGAGGAGATGTCTGAGTGGATGGCAGCATAGGGTATGGTAGGCACACCATAAAAGCTGGTTGGTCTTGTTCTAAGACAGATTTACCTACCACCATGAGCACTATGCTCTTGCTCTTCTGGCTCCTGATGCCTTATAGAGGGATGCAGGAGACCACGCAGGGCTCCCTTCACTGGGTAAATAGGGGAAGGGATCCACCACAGCTCACCATCCTACAAAAGGATCAGTTACTGCTACAGCCTGGCTGCAGAGAAGGTGAGGCAGAGGACATGAGTTAGACGACCACTGGGCTGTGGCTTGTATAATCATCAGGTTTCATTTGTTCATTGCCACTGAGTTGGCAAAACTATGCACCAGCTGATGACTGAGCACTATACGTGCTTGGGGACAGAATCAGCGTCAGGAGTGGTGACTATCTCTGGGGTTTGCGTGGGACTGTGCTTTGTGCAGATAGTAGGAATTCGAAGCTCAAAGTCCAGCTGATGAAGAAGAGTCCTTTAACTTGCAAGGTCACATTCTTGTTCTTAGAACAATATTTTGTGTTTCTGTTCCTTGGAGCTAAGAATTTCCAAGCACTTTTTGGCCATTAATAACTTAAAAATCCTGATGCATTTGAGATCTATGGGTATATGACCATCACTGCTTGGCAGAGGGTTACATGGAGGCACAGGAGATACTGGATTAGATTCCTCCCCCCACCCTGTGCAGTTCAGTGTTTGTTATCCGTGGTGTAATGAGGAGACAAATGGTATCACCTTGGCCTTTCAGACTGCCTATTGCCTGGCTTGGAGAAAGAATGAAGGAGGTTTGGTGCAAAAAATGATGCTGTTTTGTCTCTGGTATCACAGGAACAGCAGAGTAAAGCTCTAAGCAAAGCCCAGCTTCCCTTTGCTCCTGTTGCCAAACCTGATCACCAGGGCTAGGACTGCTTCAAATCTTTTCTCGTCCTTTACATCCCTGCCAAGGATCCTCCACCAAAACAGGGTGCCTGTGCCTCCCTTCTCTTAATCCCACTCATTCTTTCTTTTACCTCAAATCTGTTCATAAGCTGAATCCAATCTGCTGAGGAGGGACACAGGGCAGGGGTAAGGGAAGCTGTACAGATCCACTTCATCTACCCAGCAGTGCCAGCACTGTAAAGAAAACTGGCTGTCATACATCCTGGCCCCAAAGGATGGAGCAGGAACATATCTGAGCATAATCACTTTGAGTAACTTCAGCAAATAATGAAGGGCTGACTAATACTGGGAGCCTCTCCTACAGTTCACTTGCTGCGTGTGAGACGCGCTCGGCAGATGAGAACGCACACTGAGTGTTTTGATCTATGGAAGAACATTTTTTCTGAATATTTTTTCAAAGACTTTTTTTCCCCCTCAACTTTGTAATGTGACTCTGAAGATGGTTATGCCATATTTTGTAAGGAGACACTCTGTGTGTGTTTTTTAAGACCTTTTCCGAAGGGGGGTGGATGGTTGCATATTTTTTAACTCCAAAACCCAGATGTTCTTCAACAGAGAAAAATAAAATAACATACATTAATAGCTTGGAAAACAATGGCAATATTTAATTAACCTTTAGAAATGGCTAATCTGTGAATCTGCACGTGTCAGCTCATCTTTAGAACAGAGTGACTGTGTGTGCCTTTGCCAAAATCAACATGCTTGTTCGGTGGATTTCTTCCACTGGGGATTCACATGAAGAACAAAAAAAGGGGGAAGAAAAAAAAAGAAAGAAAAAAGAAGACAAGAAAGAAAAAATATTTATTTTTTTTCAGTTGTTTGACTTGAAGCATTCATGTGATCCAGATGACCTCGTCAGGCTTGATGTAGCCTGGTGTGCCACAGATCCAAGATCTGCATGTTCAAGGCTTGGCTCCTAGCCCTTAGTCATTGGACCAGACAGTCTGCAGGTCTTGTGGGACCATTAAAAGCTTCAGTTTAGCAATGGGGCTGTTACCTCTTCATCACTGACTTTCTCTATCCCTTTAGCTTGGCTGCTATCAGCACTTATCTTCAACAGAGCCTCTACCTGCCAAATCCTCTCCTTTCTGAATCCTTGAAGTAGAAATGCAGACTGCAGGAGGGGAAAAAGGGTCTGTGAATCTGTGTGGTTCCTTTTGGTCTCCTCCGTTTACCGTCTGATAGGAGTCTCCCGCTAAACTGGGATGGGCTGCTCGTTCCTCCAGCTGGCTCCCAGGGCTGCAAGGTGCAGGCAGCTCGCAGGGTTTCTCAGCATGCAGGGGAGGTATCTGAAGCATAAGGCTCGTGGTGCATGCGGGAGGAGTGGCAAGTACACCAGAAGGTGAAGAGATGGCTGGAAGCAACACTAATGCCCCTCCATCTGGAAAGATGAGTGCTGTTTAGTACGTCTGGAAAGCATTATTTCTGCAAATAGCTCAACCTCTTTCAGCTCAGAGGCAGGGATCCCAGCCTGCTGCCAAGCTTAGATCTCCCTGATGGCAATGTGGTAGGGGAGATGGTGAACAAGTGTACTAATGGCATAAAGCAGGAAAAAACAGCATCCAATACATCAGCTTAAGGTACATCAGGCATCTGCCCTTCTCCCAGAAGGCTGCCTGTGACTTCAAACTGCATTAAGACACACTCACGGGTTTTTATCACGGGATCAGCCCCTGTGATAAAAGTTTAATTGGGTGGGTGCGAAGGGGAATTCAGAAGTCGCTCAAATGATTGTTCCCAGGGATTTAACTCCACAAGGGAGACGTGCAAAAGCTCTAATCTACTGGTGCCCCCAAATTCCTGTTTGAACTGTAGCCCTGGGAAGATCTGCTTTACACGACACCCCCTCTGAAAGTGCTTGCCTGGCCCAAGCTTCCTCAAAACCTTGGATTCAAATTCAGAGACCAGAGGGCATCTCTCAGCAAACCTCATCAGGCTTTTGGTTTTGTGGCAAAATCAAAACCAGTAGGTAGGGCTTCTTTCTAAATAATTTTGAATGGGCAGAGTTGTCAGCACCAGTTCTAATAAAATACGTGTTTAGCATTGAACTGGGTGAAGTCGACCATCTAAACATCTCTCAGAAATGGACTCCTCGTGTGAATTGCAAGCAGGACAATTTCCAAACTCCTTCTCATCGGTGTCCAGCCTGTTTTCTAATGATATATATTCATGATCAATGTGGGATGCTGTGCGTGGTAATGAACAAGTTGTAATGCAGCTGATGTGTGAGGGTCTTGTGTGTATTCTCATGGGTCACTGTTGACCAGCCATCTGATATGTGCCAAGTTTGGACATGTGGTGCGCAAAGCTCGTGAAGGATTGCTGGAAAATGTTGCTTTGTTTTATTTACAGCAGATTTGCACCTTGCAAAATGTGGTTTGACAAACATGTGAACATGGATGTGAACATGGACAGCTGTTCTCGTTTGAAAACGTGGGTTCAAAATGTACTTTTTGACTCTCTTGGATTGGATTGCAGACCCTGAAATTCATTTTTTAAAAGCAATCCATTCTCAGACTTTTAAACAGAGGCATAAACTCCACTTTCCAAGCAGTTCTGGGAGAAATTTGCCAAAGTGGCGAGGGGGTTTGTACAACTTTTCACAGATTTGTGGATGTTTGCCTCCAAAAATTTCTTTATGGTGTTTCTTTCTGCATTGGTCTTCTGCACGGAACGGGAGCCCGCTCAAAAATATTTGTTGGATTTTGTGCCACTTGAAGCACTCTCCATAGCTCGTAATGCTGAAGTGTGTGGAAGACTCTGCAGGTCAGGGCTGGCATTTGGTTCCTTTTCAGAGGCTTCAGAATGAGTATAAAAATTGGCCGTGGTGATTTAAGATAACCACGTATGCAAACTGGTGTTGGTGTTGTGTACAGCGTAGCGTGGAAGAAATAGTGATGCACGGAATGAGTTTAGAACAATAGCAAGAGTAAAATCTTAAGAAGCTCATTTTCCTTGCTTTTTAAAAAGAGGACTTTTTATTTTGACACTCCCTAGGTGTTTTTCACATTTTTCACCAACATTGTTCAGAAACTATTTGCTTCTCAATTTTTTTTTTTACTTAGCAGAAGACTAAAAAGGATTTAAGGATATGGGTTTTTTTTGTTTTGCTTTGTTTTTGTTTTTTTAACTATACAAAGTAAAAATGTCTTTGAGCATTCCAGTAAAATATGATAGAAAATATCCAATAATAAAGAAAAATGACTGACGCATTTTGTGAAGAATTGTTTTTTG
>VWZY01010923.1:194559-292684 GCA_013399075.1 Chloroceryle aenea
TTGTGATGTCGGGGCCCGGCCTCCCCCCAGCCCCCCCTCCCCGCCCTTAAGGATAATAAATTCGACTGAACTAAGGGGCTCAGATTCGAGGTGGCTCGGAGTCTGAGGCGTGTTGGAAATGAAAGGCAGTGGAAAAATAGATGGTAGATGCTCACACATTATGTCCCGGCTGGGCTGGATAATAACACAAAAATCAATGGTGTATGTAAGCTGGGACAATGATGATGAAGCTTCTGCGAGAGGTATGGGACCTTGAAATTCAGGGCTTTGTCTCTTCTCCTCGTGGGTCATTTAGCTAAAAAACTTTTTTTGGAAAGACTCCTGAAAGTGCTTTTTAATTTTTTTTTTAAATTTCTTTTTATTTTATTTAGAAACACTTTAAAAAACTAAAGTACTTTATTTCTCAGACTTCATAACCTGCCACAGTTACAATGCGTGGCAGGGGCTCACCGTAGCCAGCTCCAGTTGTCCCTTGCTATCCGGGTAAGGTGCAGGACAGCGAGGGAAACACACTTTTTCCTCAGGTGAGCAAAACCCGGACAGAACCTGGCAGAAAGGGGTACAAATCCCTGCAAACCACCAGCGGAGCTGCCGTCCGAGTCTGAATTCCAGGCGAAATACAGGTGGACCCAGCACCGGGTGCTGGGACCTGATGACTTTTCGCCTGGTAGGAAGCGCGCAGTCACTGCGTTTTCCTGTTATTATTCATCTTGGAGGATTTATGCCTTTTATGAATCAAAATACTCGTCAATTTTGCAGCCCAGTGAGCGCTTTCCCCCATCCCAGTTTCTAGCCTTGTNATGAGGAACAATTTTGTTGTGAAGGGCTGGCCCAGGGCAGTGGTGGAGTCCCTGTGATCCCTGGAGGGGTTTCCAAGGTGTGGAGATGTGGTGCTGAGGGACACCTTTAGTTGTGCCCTGGCAGTGCTGGGTTAACAGTTGGACTTGGTGACCTTAAAGGTCTCTTCCAACTGAAATGATTCTCTGATATTATGACTCTCTCCATGTGCACATCTATAAATACACACATCTATATTATGTGTATACGTGTGTGTATATCTTGTGCCTGACAGGGATCCAGCCACTTTTGCTGGTTTTCTGCAGCCCCCATTCTTCTTTATTAAACCCCAAATGATTTAATCAAAATGATGTTTACCCAACATAGCTGGGAAGCAATAACTTTCATTACCAGATGCCAATCTTTCTTGTCTGCATTTCAGTTGTGAGCAAGCCAGTTGGTGTTTAGAGGCAGATGCTGGTGATTTGGAAAGGCTGTGCTGTGATAGTACCACTACTGTGAGATTTCTTCCAAAATATATAAATATATAGAGGTTTTGATAGAATAATCTCTGTAGTTTGGACCAATCCTGTGAGTGACTGAATCTGCAGACCAGTTTAATTTACATCTGCTGTCTATATGCCTCGGTAAATAAAAAATAACTTGTAATTCACAATGTTTAGTTTTAGATCCCCATTTCACACGCAGCGTTACTGTAACAATGTACTTGATTTTGTTCCTGTTCCTTGTCTGTAGACACGTTGCCTTCTGCAAGTTCTCATAGACTCCACAGACTCTTGGGCCTCAAGGACCATGATGCTCATCTGGTCTGACCTCCTGCATAGCACAGGGCATATGATTTCACACTGTGATTTTTTGGCCAACTATGCAAGCAATTTGCAGCTGAGCTAAGTTGTAGCTGATGGAAAGATAGTTACAGTGCACACAGCCCTGTGCAGCACTCCTAACTACCTACCTGGACCTTCATTTTCTTCAAAGCATAGCACACCATCAGAAGTTTCCATCTGTGCTCGCCACACTCATACCAGAAGAGTTCCTCATCTCCCCCTTGACAGCACTAAGCTATTTTAGATGTAACATTTATGCACATAGATGTTTCAGAAGAGCTCTAATATATAAACTAACTCCTCTTCTTTCACCCTCTTATTCAAGCATTTCAACAGAGCAACAGATGGTCCTTGCGGGCCATTTGCTGTGATTGGAATTGCAGTGCCCCAGAGTGGGGCTGCTTTCTTATAGCTAAAAAGTGAATCTAAGTTTCCTTACCCAGTAAGAATTTCAAATGATGCCTCGATTCGCCTTGCTACAAAAGAAAATGTGTTTCCCGACAGTTGAAGGGTGAATGCTGCAAACTTTAAACCTCATCTCTCACCATATGGACTATCAGACCCTTATAATCAGAGAGAGTGGAGATTTTGAAGACACAGCATAGAAACGTCCTCATTTTTTGTCTCTGTGCCTTTGGATCCTGAACTTGGGATGACTGAGACAGTAATTTATTTGAAAGTAATCCCTCTTCTCTTTATTTAATGGTGCCATTGGGACATTTAAACATGCAGGGACTGGTTTCAGTTGTGTACTCCAGCGATGTACCTTAGAAGCACAGGCACTATGTGAGTCAAAAAGTTTTGCCTTAATACAAATAAGGATTAGAATAAAAATGTTCTGTAGAAGATTTTTAACAAACCCCTTGATTTTGCAAACAGCTCCATTTTCTAGACTAATGCCAAGTATTTCTAAAGGTCCAAATAAAGTTCATAACTGCATATGAAATTCCTTGGACCAGCTCTTGTGGATGAGCTACAAGATTCAAAGTGACATTCAGAACTGATATGGCTCCTTGTACAGCACACGAGGTCTTCCTCTGAGTTTGTTCTATTCCTGTTTTATGTGAAACAGGTTTCAAAGTCTTTGTATAAGAGAACACAATAGGGACCTTCCATTCTTCAGTGGATTTAATGCAAAGCTCAACATACCCAGGTCCGTGGAGAAGGTGAAATAAACTGGGAGACTTCAGGTGGAAAAGGCATTGTGGCAGGAGGGGAAATAGGTTGATTTAGCCAGACAGGAAAAGCATGTGTGCTAATTGAGACAGTCTGGGCTGTGGAGGTAAACCCTGTAATTTTGAACTATGTTCACAAGGTGAACTCGTACAGTAAACCTTTACTCTTTTATGTCCTATCATCTTGAGGATTTCATAACCCAGATGAGATGACAGACTCCTTTAATGCAGAAGAATTAGATGCCTGAGAATAAGAAATAAGAAAGGAGCATGCTGAAAAAGAACTGGGGGGAGTGTGGGGTGGTGAGTGTGAATCCATGGAAAATGCTGGTAGAGGTTTTCTGATCTCCCCCCCATGTGCTCAGAAGTGTTTGTTCTGTGGAGATGGTCACCATTCTACAGCATGGATCTTCAGCCAGGTCCAGATTTAGGTGTGTGAACTCCATCTAGGAGTCTTTGGAGAATCCTGAAAAGGTAGACATGCCTAAGACTATGACTAGCTTTGGTGGTGCCCATCTTTTACATAATTTCCTGCCACAAGGGCATGGCAAGAAAGTTCTCATCAGCTTTATGAGGACTGAACTCAGGCTTAGAAGGGCATAATAACCAGCAGACTATGGGGTGTGACAGCACCTTCCAGTTTTCTGGTTTTTTCTTCTTTCCAAGTTGAGCCACTGCACAGCTGTGTCTGCAGCACCACAGAGTGGTTATAGCACTGAACTGGGTTGGATGGTCAGGCTCAGAAGGCTGATGGATTGTACATTACCTGGGGACTGGTAATGAGTGAAAAATTACAGGGGACTGTACTGGGACTTGCCTTGATTTACATCTTTAGCAGTGGCCTGGAGGAGATGACAGAGTGCACTTGTCACATTTGCAAATGACATCAAAATGAGGGGCAAGGGAGGGAATGGGAACCCACTGATGCTCTTGAGGGCAGGGTCACCATCCAGAGGGATAGATAGGCTGGAGGAATGGGCTAACAGGGGTCTTAGGAAGTTCAAGGACTAACACCAAGACGTCCACCTGGGAGTGGCTGCAGTGGTGATGGATCCTAACCTAGGGCTTCATCTGAGGAAACAGGAGATGAGAATGTAATTCTTCAAAGCAGGGAGAACAAACACACACTTCTGAAGGATGACTAGGGCACTGAATGTGAAGGGCAAGAGATGGTGAGGAACTCTTCTACCTTTGCTGCACGGACCCTCTCGTGACCATGCTCTGGACCTTGCAGACCTTCTTGGGGCAGTGGGACTTCTTGGGGAAGGGGCTTTTCCTGTGGCTGTGCATCCTCTGTGGAAGAAAGGGGGTATCTTATGTGACTTGTCTCTAAGTGCAGTAGAGTGGAAACTGTGAAGGCCACGCAGGTACTGGACTTTGGTGCTGAGCTGCGTCACTGTGCCCTCTGAGTGAATCTGGGCTCATGCTCTTTTTTTATTCAGAATAATTTCCCCATGGAGTCAAATTGCTGAGAGTCAATCCGCTGGAATGCACGGATGTAGCTACCTCATTTCCCTTCTTTCCGTGCCCTTATATGTTCTGCCTGAGTGAGATGGGAAGGATTAAACATTTTTTCCAGGCAAGAGATCTATAGAACAAAGAAGGTTGATGGGGAGGGAAGGGTAGCAATATAATTTATAAAAAGCTCTTAGAAGCAACAGCCTTAGCTTTCTACTGTCGTGGAGTAGGCCTGAAAATCGCAGGTAATGGGACCGGTGTCCCTTTAAGAATTCTTGAGGTTACTAATGGATATAGGTCATGGTGACAGCCTTAAATAAACCTTCAGTAATAAACAAATCATTTTGAGTTTTCATAAGATTACCATCACTCTAAGGCTGCTCCAGTAGGGCTAAGAATGCGTGAAGGAAATGAGCATGATAGATCATATATATCATACTGTCATACCCCAAGAAAAGGACAAAAAAAATCTTTCAAGGAGGCTCATACTGTATTCCTGATAAAAGCTGTTAAGGCTGTGCATTAATATTAATCCGCTATTTTACAATAAGCTATTCACTGCCTCTACACAAAATGCAACATTGCATCAGAGGCAAATGAAAACAAAACTTAGGAAAAAAGATCTCAGCGGGCATAAGTATCCCACTCCCAGGATTTGGAGGTTGAAAGTAGCAAGGGGGCTACAAGGAATAATCATATATCCAAACCCATCGGAGGTATAATATGGAAGTCTACCCATAAGAGAAATCCCGTATCTCATTGTTTCCTGCAGTACATTCCTTACCTATTGCAGCTTTACTTTGGGTTCAGTTATTTACATTTAATTTAAATAGCATTCACAGTTCTTACCTATTGTAAAAGTGCTTCCATTTTGATAGCTTTAGTGCTTCCTGACGGTGAAGGACGAGGCATTTAAACAGAATTATCACTTGTTCTTATGTGATGCTTCTGTATGTCTTGCCATAATCAATGTTTGCACTTGGTGTTCTTACTACGGCACTGAGAAAACTGGAGTTCAGCTGAATAGAGATGTGATTAAAATAAGATTCCCTTCCTTAGTAAAAATGCCTTCCCTAAACTGAGTGTCACTTCATCATTTACCCAAGTCCCCTTCTGGAATGCCAGTGTCTCCTGGATTCCTTTTAAACTGTTGATACCTCCTTATAAATTCCTGCACCCGTCAAAAAGGAGCCTAAAAGAGCAAAAAGAGATTTCGGTGTGCAGTGGATAAGTAATGGGATTCATCGCCCAAGAAAAAAATGAGTTGAGATATCTTTGTGGATAATGACCTGCCAATGATTGTAAATACAAGGTGACATCTTTAAAGATAAGGACATTCACAAATCGATCAGACAAATCAGTTAAGCAAGGCCACGCAGATATATGGCTATACTGGGGCTAAAGTATCCTACTGGATGGAACACGTAGGTGACTGCAAATATTGTAAATTCTTCTTCCTTGTGTCCATAAATAATAATAATCATAATAAACGTGCTCCTGCCGACAGCCTAAGCATCCCAGTAATGTGAATTGATTGTTAGCATTTTGCTTTAGAGGTAGATTAATTAAGGCTGAATCATATGGCAATCCTTACAAAAGTACTGTACGTATGACATCTAAATTAATACCAAATGAATTCATCACAAGCAGGGTAATTACAATGAGTATCTAATGAATTAATAATGGTAGATCATTTATGATTCATGCACATATATATATATGTACACACACACATGCACAGAGGATAGCAGCTTTGCTGCTGCCACGTGGAAGAGAGAGATCTGTGATTTTTCTTTAGCTCTGTATGAGAGTTCCTACTGGTTTTCAGCAAGCTTTGCACTGCATTGTGGCTACTGCTGGGCAAAACGGTTTCTGAAGCTCTGCAGATGGGATGTGGAAGTTGGGTGCCTAGATGGTACTTGTGCTCTAGCAGAGGAGATCTGCTCTGACCGGCTGGTTGTGTCAGGAGCCTCTTTTCAGTGGTAGTCCTGAGTTCTCCTGTCATCTCTTCATCAGCCCATACAGGTCATGACTACTTAGAATGAAGAGGTTTTCAGTTTTAGAAATGCTAATAGATAGCACCACAGGGGTGAACAAAGACCTGGAAGTGTTGCACTCATTGCTATCCTCCAGGTCACAGACACATTACTTTCCCACCATTTAAATTTATTTTCCTTCTGTCACCTGACCCACTCCTCATCTCCTCAGTCTTTTAAAATCTAATCTAGACTTTTCCTTTCTCAACAACTTTTATCTACCTTTGACTTCAAACTTTGTGAAAGTGCCTCCTACTGCCACCACCTGACTTCCACTGCACCTCTCATCTGTTACTGTGCTATGGGGATGGAATAAGGCACCTTCATCCACTAACAAGGTGTTTGTCAAGGCCAAAGTGACCTTTTCTGGCTGCTGACAAGGCTTCTTGCTATTTTCAACCTCCTCAGTCAGTCCGTGACTGGTGAGTTACCAATGATAACTCAAATAATCGATTTCTCATTGATTATTCTCTCCTAGACATCTCTGACCATGCTTCCCCCCTTCTCAGCCTTCCCTTTATGACCAGTCTTCAGTGATTCTTTGTAATTTTGTCTCTGTTTGTAGCCTGTTCATGCTGTCATCATCTGGTAATCCCCTGGCAGCTCATTCCCCTGTCCATGCTGATATCTCACATGGCCATCTCCTTGTCCTTGACCCACTGCCTGGATACTCTGTCTCTATTCTTCTCCCACGTCTCTAACATTGCTATGATGTCCTCATCATCTCAAACTCAGCTTTATACCAACTGGATTATAATTTTATCTTTTATTTCCCTTCCTTCTCCATCACCAGTATGAATTTCCCAAGCTCCTTGGCAAAGTGATATGACTGGACTCTCAGTAGGTGGTCATGATAGTGTTCAGACTCTGGAGGCTCTAAGTCCTTATCTTACTGGGACTGAGAACAACTAAAACCCTGTTGCTGGCTTTAAGTAGGATTTCAAAAGCATTTCAAGAGCAAACCTCACGCCGGGCACTGGAAGGGATTCCTCAATCTAGTAGCCTAGCTCTGGAAGTGGTACCTCCTCTGCCCAATCCTTCTCAGCAGTTGTTATGTCTCCTTGCACCCCACTGAAGGAATATCAGTCTTCATCTGGTTTTCATTTTGTTTCTTCAAGGGCACATCACAAATGCAGGTAAAAATAATATCTCTGTGTATGCACATGCACACACACGAAGTTTGCTTAAGACCCTACAGCTTGACTCATCTTTTCTAAGGAATACAAGAAGCCTGTGAATCTAGGTAAGGTTAATAAAGCCAGAAAGCCTCCATTCATTCCCACCACCTTGGTTTCCTTCTCCTTCTGGATGTTGTCTTTAGGGTCCCTTCAGAGCCGTTTAAGAACACAGGAAATATTTTCTCTGCAACACTGAATTGTCTTTTAAAGCAAAAGTTTCATTCGGTTCACTTTAGTACAGTTGGTCTTGTTTATAAAGAGGGTCTTCCTCTTACAAAGACGTATTTTTTAGTCCCCATCTCTTCCTTTAAACACTTTCTCGCTGCCATCTCAGTGAGTGTCTTCTGTGTGTGTGTTCCAATACCCGATCCCTTTGTTTTGCCACTGGCTCTTCTTTCTTTTCCACTTCACCTGCAGACTAGCTGGAGTAAAGTGCTTCTCCTTGCTTCTGCTGACCCCCTCGGCATTGTCTGTTTCGAGCCGTGAAGATGTCTATTACAGCTAGTCTGGGAAAGACACACTTATGGCCTTGTGAGTGAATACAGAGTGGCATTCAGTGATACAATAGTTTTCATAGGAACAATTTCATCGTATCGAACACAACTGCGAATTTACACTTGCAATCTTTGACCCATTTTTCATCTCTTCCTCCTGTTCCCCTCCCATCGATATACTTGGCTGATGCTCAGCAGAAAAGACAGTGCAGTAACCTAATTCTTTCTCCTCCTTCCCAGCTTTCACTCGATCCTTTCACATAGTTGTGCAGCTTGGGAGCCCCTCGTCCCTCGAATCACTGCTCCTTATTCAGTCTGGGCAAAAAAATGTGTTTGCCATCTGGCAAATGATCTTCCTGGCCTACCACACCCAGAGAGAAAACGGGAAGGGAGCTCAAAAGGTCATCGGGCCTATCACTCGCCCCAGGGCAGGATCAGCCTCATCTACAACATTCCCAACAGATGTTTATCTAACTTGTTCTTAAAAACCTTCCAATGTGGAGCTTTTCCAAGCTCCTCATGCAGCGCTCAATTCTCCTTGCAAATTCTTAATGATCCCCGGTGTCCTGAGCTCTTCAATTACAACCTCTCACATTCCCCCATTAAATTCAACCTGCTTATCTTGCCCCTTCAAAGGCTCTGCACAGCTCTGGCTCCATCTGGCCCTGGTTCTTTATGAGAGTGTCTTCACAGGGTGTCTGGGTGCCTTTGCCCTCTTCCTGATTAGCAATTTAAGCCTCGTCTCTCTCCTCACTTCACTCCTCACCCACCCATCTCCCTATCTCCATCTGTCTGGCGTCCCTTTGCCCAAAAATCTCTTCATCAGCCCTTCGTTTTCACTTGCAGGAACTTTCCCCTTTTACCTCCTTTCTTTTGTCAGTAAGCAGACTCTAGTCCACTTAAAAATGTGCTTTTGGAAGGACAGCCCCCCCGCCCCCCAGCCCAGGAGTTGCCATTCAGCCTGGCACCCTGTGCACCCAGCCAAGTGTTGGGTTTTTGTTTGCCTTCATTAGCCTGTAAACTCATTTTGGGTGGGGCTGTTTTCTGCCCTTTGTTCTCCACTGTGTTGAATGTGCTGACAGGACTGAACTCTGGATAATTAATAGCACAAACAAAGCTTAGCAAGGGATGGATCAAAGGAAGGAGAAAGGGAAGGCAGAGGGAATATGAGGTTTTGTTTAAAGCAGCTTCAGGATAAATGTATCCTGTTGGGATGTGTTGAACACCTGTTAGCAAGAGGTTGTGGAGAAGACTGGTGAACAATCTGAATGAAGGTGGTCTCTGCATCTCCCTAAAATGCTAAAGAATAAAAAAAAATCATTCAGTCTAACAGGCCAACACTGCATAAATTAATTTGAAGCAGGGGAGAAACCAGTAAATGAGTGAAGCTTAGAAGGGAAGAGGCAAATAGGAGGCAGGGAAAAGACCACTGACTCTTTACCACAGGGTTTACCTTGGTCTGGTGGAAAGATAGCACAGAACATGGTGTTGAGCTGTGTGGCAGTGTTCAGAGGGAGACCTCACAGCTCAGTCAGTGGATCACACAGAGCAGCCAGGGACCTCTGCCTGCAGCCATGAGGGTTTCAGAGTCCTTATGCACCAACTACCAACAGCAGAGCAGGAACACGGGGACAAAATGGTTTAAAAAGGTCTGGCCTATGGATCTGGGAGGGCCACGACCTCCAAGGAACTGTGCAAGGAGTTTACTTCCCTCCTTCGGTGCTAGGATGCTTCAGTTTCTGGCACCTTCAGGGCGTCCTGAGGCAGATTTCTATCATCATCATCATCACCTGTCCATAGTTTACCCCACACTGATGAAAGAGCAGCTGGGAAAAAGCATCCAGGGCATGTGCACCTGGGTGACTGCGGGCAAGGTGCTGCCCACACACCCACCTTCCACCCCAGTGTCTCTAAGGTTATTTTTTGTACTATTAGGACATGCAATGCAGGGTGTGACACGTGGGATGAGGGACTTCCATCAGGAATGGGAGGATTTAGATGGTTCACAGGCCAGGTACAAGCAATTGGAGCGTGCAGCTCTTGTTACAAGAAAACAAGGGGGTTGCTTTGCAAGGGAAAAGGCAATTTGGGGAAGTGCTGCAGCACACATATCAATCTATTTGCTCTTATTATGATGAGAATGTATTAAAAGTTTTAATTTAAACTTCCTAATTCTTTATTTTTGTGAAGAATCACATGATCAGTAGATGTGAGTGCTCTGGGTGAGTAGAACTCCTGGGAGTTCATTGAGCCACCAGTCCAGGCAAGAGCCTCCAGTCCTCACTTTGGCTACAGCATGTGCTAAAAGCAACCCAGAACTGCAGGACTGTTTCCATCCTAAGAGATGATTTGGAAGAATGAATTTACAATAGCATCTGCCTATTGGGGTTAACTGAAATTCCATTTCAGATACTGATTTTATTATACTGGTCAGAACTTTCATCTCAGTATTTCCTAGGGAAAAAAACAACAAACCAACCCTCCTAATTTTATTGGCTTGAAAATGTTTTGATTTGAAATTAGCTTCAGTATGATAGTTAAGAATGTATTAAGGAATGATTTTTGATTTCAAAGGACTCATGACTCAAAATGAGTTACTTCCCTAAAGTTTTGTTTTGATAGGAAAAAAAACCCAAACCAAACCCATAAAAAAATATTTAAAATAATAACATGTATGTCTCTGGTCAGAATTTACATCTGTTAACAAGATTTTACTTAGCACTGGTGAGGGGGAAGCAAAAAACAGAGGAATTGGAAGAGGGAGGGAGGGAGATGAGGATGTGTGCATTAGGGAAATTGCCGATAGGGTGGTTGGAAGAAGATTAATTACAGCAGTAGCAGCCTAGCACAGACAAAAGAAATGACTATGCCTGATGGCCATATAGAGGTGGATTTGTGAAAAGGAGTGAGATTGAATATCAAGTTCTTCTTTAAAGCACACTGGTGGTGATCTGTGGTACTCTGCTGACACGAGTGGTGTTACTTCAGGTTTACTCCACTTCCAGTGAAAGGAATTTATCTCTGATTGACTCGTACCTAATACACCACACTCTTTCAGTCAGATACCCAGCTGGGTCTGAGGTGCCTCTTTGGAAAACAGTGCAATTCTTCCTGTCGATAACAGTCGAGCATCAACTTCTGAAAAGGATGAGATTGTTTTATGTCATTTGGCTCAGTATTTAATTTCATCCTAGTGAAAGACAGATGCCTCCCCAGTTCGAGGGAATTATCTTTGTGGCTTTGGCCATACCTGCTAAACACTCCCCTGTAGTTTCCCAGGCATGTGTTCCCTGAGAACATCCATAGAAATGTGGAGGGCCTGGTGTAATCATCAGAACAGCAAGTACCCCGATCAGTGAGCCACATGCCAAATGGGTTTCATGAAGTTAAATGAAAAAGGAGCTCCGAGTTCAAAGGATGGCTGCTCTTCTAATTAACGGTATCTGTGATGTCGTACAGCACCTTCAAATTACATGTATGCCTACAGTTCACCAGAGCATCCATCCTTCCTTCACACAGCTGATTAATGATTCTTTTGCACACGCATTTGAAGCTTGAGGAATTTCATTTCCTGATGATAATTTTCTTTATCTCTGCTGTCAGTGAGGGAGTGCCTCTTTGTCCAGGGCAGAACCTGGCAAGAGAGGAGGCAGAGCCATGGGCGGCTGCTTACACCACCCACGCACGTCAGGGAAGTCCTGAGGGACTCTCTACCTAGCACTGCAGCAGCCCGTGAAACTGGCTTTTGGAAAGACCCAGTGCTCCCAGCTAGGAACCTGCTGGGATGGAGGCGGGGGGGAAAGGAACTACAGAGATGGTGATGTTGGCCTGGGTTTCTGCACACTGAAGGAGTTTAGGATTGTTGTGCAACTGTTTGGGGTCAACTGCTATGTGTGGAGCAGTCACAGCATGGTTTGAGCATGCACCACATCTCCACTTTTACCCTTGAACCTTCTGAAGGGAACAGGGTATTTAAGTGCAAGGACTTTCCCCGAATGCCACCCCACCTTCAGAGACCGAGTCTTCAGGTTGCATCTTAAGAGTGTACACAATGTTTTCACACCACTCAGTTCTCCCCGGGGTTTACACTGTCTCTAGGTTTCATGCCTCTGTGCAAGTCTGAATTTTATCTGCCGGCTCATAACTTTGCTTCAAGTCCTCCAGAGGCCAACCTCTGCTCTCAGCCAGCCTCAGGCACATCCATGGGCCTCTGCAGGAGTTCAGAGTGAGGATCCAAAGGGGCTGATGAAAAGTCAGAGCCTGAAAGATGAGGTCTTTTCTCATTTATTCCTTAGGACACAAAGAGTTATTTATTTAGAAGACTGGCTTAGTGTTATTGTAATTAGTTTCACAATGGGTGCCTGGATGTTCCAGCCCAGACCAGGGACCTCTTGTTCTAGGCACTAATCTTGCCACTGTGACCTCTGGTTCATTTAATACCTGGCTGTATCTGTCTGATGCTCTGGTTTGGGCTTTTTTATAAGATAAATTTACATTTCAGAGTCCATTCACATGTGCTAACCTAGTTATGAGCCAGTTTCACTCTTGGTGAACTTCCTGCCTACAGGCATTTTTTGTAAATTGCTGTAATATGATAACTGGAAATCCTCTTTACTCTCTTGAAACAGGAAATAAACATCCTGTTGTGAGAAGAGAATTAGAATTGTGCATGATGCTTCTCTGGTAATTTACTCAATCTTGATAACATATATTATGTAGGAGAGACTTGTAGGGCATTAAAGCAAAGATGACCAGCCATAAATCAACCTTGAGGAGAGAGTACACTGAATCCCTCTATAGAATAGCACTTAGACCATTCCTGTTTGCTTTGAGCACCGGTAATCTTTTGCCTTTGAGACTGACGAGGAATTAGTGAGATTATAAGGAATATTTAGGAATTCAACAGATCTTCTGAGTCTGCATTTTGTTGATTTTCAGATGACAGCTCAAGTAAGTTGCACTTTCTGTTGCTTACTGCTTTATATTTGGAAGATGTTTTCTTAATGTCCAAAGTGTCTGCCTGCAGAATGTACTTAAGGTAGATTTCTGTGAGCTGGAGATTGCCTTTACAGCACTGGGCAGCAAACTCTTTTGTATCTGAGGTCTTGAGGTATGTATTCTGCTTGTAATCCATATATATATATGTGTATAAGGAATATATCCTTGCATATATTCTGCTTATAATCATCCTTACATTCCCCTATCAATATAAATAAAGCTCCTCTTCTCAGTCTTCCTAAACCTGCATTTGTTTTTCTCTGTTGGAAATATTGATATATAATATCTTTTCCTCAAGAGAATCTTTCCCCTTTGCTTTTCACTTAATTTAGTAGGTTTTTTTTTCCTTTCTTTTTAATTGCATATATTAACACAAGATATTGCTGGAGGTCTTACGAAGATGTTCGTATTTTAGGTGTCAGTAGGAACTGTAAAGAATGGCTTCTCATTTTGCACATCTTGCACGTTAAGTCAGTGATGAATTTCATGTAAATAAAGGAAGGAGCCAGCCACATTACTGCAATTTCTGGAAAGTGTCTCGATGGTGATTTGTGCCAGAGGAATGTTAGGATCGCTCTCGGTTACATAATGTCAGAGAAACTACACCAATGTCAATGTTTGGATGTTTATTGTCATTAATGAGAGATATTTGGACCAAAGCACTGGTGCAAGTAACCTTTGTATGATATTCCTTTCTGAGTGATGCTAGGCGAGTATTTATGAATTTGGAGTTCTTTGCTACACTAATCATAATATTATGAGAGAAATAATTCCTGTTTATAAACACCGTCAGAATGTTTTAAGTGCTTGCAACAGCTGTAGGACTGGGGTTTTTGGCCCCTTTCTTTCTATACATGTGTCATGTTTTTATGTTTTGGGTAGTTTCATAGAAGTAGCCTTCAGAAGACTGTGAAATAAGCACAAGATGATGTGCTTATGCAGGGTGGTATCTGAACCTGGAGAAGGGATTATTGCTCTGCCTTTATCCAAATGCTGCTGGTCAAACTGGATTAGAGTTGTTTAAACCTGGGGGTTTTGAGCCTTGCTAGGGCCCTTCAGCTGAACACTGAGGTTTCTTTTGAAATAGACTTTTCTCCTTTATTTTCTTTCCACCCTTCTAAGAATACAGTTTAAGTATCTTACCCAGGCATGTTTTCTGAGAAGTGGATGGTGGTTAAAGGATAGGTCTGTGAGTCAGATATATGGGGCTCTAATATAATGTCTGCTTTTGAGTCATTCAGCTTTGTCTACCCTGATGGGTGCAGGCAGTCACACCTCTGCTTCACACCCCCCTCAAGCTCACCACATGTGGGCCAGCACTGGAGCATCTGCATTATTGTGGTGCTAAACACAAACAGCTCTATCCTGCCTCTTAGCACAGCTTATTGCAAGCTTGTAGCCAAAGCTCTGATTGCACAAGCCACGCTGTGAAATGTTCATCTCTCCCAAACCTGCAAGACACATCCCACATACCTTGGGGAGCAGGAGCTCTGGGAACACTTCATAGGAAGGAGGTAGTGATGACTTATCTCCCTGCTCTGTTACCAAAGGGAACAGGTCTGGGCATTCGTCTGGTTCCCAAGGCAACCGAGCAATATTGACTTTATCATCCTTTGATGACTTGCTTATTGCCACAGCTGGAAACTCAGATTACTCGGAAGTCCCCATGGCTGTAGGGCCTTGCTGCTGATCACGAGTGCAAAACGCACTTGAACTGATCAAGGACCACAGCTGGGCCACTTGGAGATTATTGCCTTGGACTTGTGCCTATGGACCTCCTGGACTGGAGCTGGTTTCTGTCCATCACAAGACAGGCAAAGCAGATGTACAAGTGTCAGCACCTGTAGGTCCCTCAGCCCTGAAATCAGGTGAGCTACCAGCCTCTTCCTCCTGGCACTGACTAGTAAGAGGTTTCTTACAGCTTCCAGGTTAGGAAGCTGTGATTCCCAGTCTTTATTTCCTTAATCCGTGCTTTAGCATCTATTCATTCATTTTCAGAAACACCTGCAAGTGCAACATGTTTTAAAAGCAGCTGAAGAAGAAACATCTTTGCCTTGAAGAGTTTTCTGATAAGTCCCCCGTTCTTCATCTTGATGCAAGCGGGCATGCCCCAACACCTCTCTGGAACATCAGACTTGTTCTTCCTCGCGTACATTTGTCATTTTAGACAACAAAGTATTGTCAGCAGAAGTTTGTTTTGCTCTCTGTATAAGCATATAGGGGAACACTCCCCTTGAGTTCAGTGGGGTTGAGGTTTCGTTCGCATAGTTGAGAACCACCAAGGAGTTTCCACAGCTTAATGCGGAAGTGCCGTGCCAGAAGTGTAAGTTAGTTTTGATATTTTATTGACTTATTAAATGGTGCTGCCTTGCGTTGGGTTGATCAGTTGCAGCTACTTACCCAGCCACCACTTTTGTCTCCACGGTCAGCTTGCTCTGGGAGCAGCTTTTGCAGTGTGAGGGGCGGTGAGATCAGTCACAAGCTGGAAATCCCTGTAGCTGCTGTGTACGTTTGGATAGGCCAGGGGTGAAGCTTTCTCTCTTAGTCTCAATTTCTCAGAATTAGTGCTATTTGATTTTCACTTTTGCATCCTTTTCGCAGTTGTTGGAACCTTGTCATCTTCATCTCTCACATCCCTTGCTAGTGGGATGTAGTCTCATAAATTCCACCTCAGCTTTTGTAGCATTAATGCTGAGAAAGACACGACATTCTCCATCACCACGAGCAGGAGAAAGTGCTGGTTGCTTTCCCCGGAAGTGTAGAGCAATCCCAGTCGGTCAGCGAGATGATTATGCAGAGAATCAGTCTTATTTCTTGAAAACAGTTAGTGCTATGTCTCAGTGAGGTGAGTGAGTGCACAGCACCTGACTTCAGTACCGTTTGATTCCATCTTGGTGTCTGGCCCGTGTATGTTGTAGGCAAACCCTGTTAAAATACACAATAATGGCATTAAGGGATCTGAACAAAGTCTAACACAGAATTTTCTGAGTTCCCCTGGAAATTTCCCTTTTTCTCTCAACTAATATTAATACTCATTTTGTCTCAACTACTGGATTGAGAACAGAAACGTCATTTCTTTCTTGAAGTGCTTAAAACCAGGCACGTCAACGCAAGCACCGCTGCTCGCTGGTGCAGGAGATCAAAGGTGCTCATCTGCATGGCACATGTCCCATGTTGTAGGAAGCTGTTGGAGGTTTGTTCCTCACTCAGAAGAGTGCTGAGATTTTTCAAGGGGAGGCTGTGAGTCGCCTTGGTGGAATCAGGAAGAGGCTCTGCTGCTGCTGCCAAGTGGTTATTATGTGAGGCAGCAGGATGCGGATGAAGTTTTAGGAAGAACCCAGTTTCACTTCATTTCTTCCTCTAGTGGCAGAAAACACTTCAATACCATTCATCAGCGGAAGTTCTGGATCATAAGCTAAATACTGATTGCTTCACTTAACAAACTGATTGTTAATTCCAAGAATACAAGGAAATACAGCTTTGGATACAATGGATTTGTTTATGAGGCCATGTTTCAAAGGCCTATAGACAAAGAAAGGAATAGACAGGTCTCTCATCCTATTTTCAGTTTAATGGACACAAACACCTATATGGTGTATTCCAAAGGATCAGTTTCAGAAAGCAGAGAGCTGCTACAAATCCCTAAACCAAGGGAATAAACATGTAAACAGGGAAATGAGAAAGGGAACATAGAGCAAGCACCAGGAGCTCAAGGCAAAACTAGTAGAAAATTGAGTAAGGAGGCAAACTGGTACAAGTAGAAATGCATAAGCAGGAAAAAAGGGCAATCTTACAGGATTTCAGGTATAAAGCCTATCCTAGATATGGTATCAATCCATTTGGTAGCTGACAGAATTCTCCATAACAATGCAGAAGAGGCAGAAGTGTTCAGTCAATACTTCTGTTTGGTATTTGGGGAAAAGCCAGATGATTCAGGACAGAATGATGATGAAATGCTTTCCATTCTAGCAGTAACTAAGGGAATGTGTTAAATAGCAGATACTAAAGTCAGATACATTAAAATTAGTGGCTCTGGATCATTTGCATCCAAGATTTTAAGATCGATAGTCAAGGAAGAGTACAGACCATTAATTTTGATTTTTAACAAGCCATGGAGCATTGGGGATGTTCCAGAGGACTACAAGAAAGCTAATGTTGTGCCAATATTTAAAAAAGGTAAATGCAGTGACCTGAGTAATTATAGGCCTGTCAGCTTGCCTTCGATCCTGGGCAAAATAATGGAATGGCTGATAGGGTGCTTGAGTAATAAGGCATTAAAAGAAGGCGATAGAATTAATGACAATAGGGTGGTTCTTGTCAAACTAACTGGATATCATTTGAAATCAGATTTCAAATGGGGTGATTTAATTTACAGTTTTGATGCAATAGATTCAGCCTTCTGTAAGTTGTTTGTGCGGCTTGACATTCTGATTACAGCACTAAAGGCCAGCTCTGCAAGCAGTGGGTAAAGAGAGAAGTTTGGAGGAGTTTAGGCATCTGAATCTAAAATGGCAAGCCTGAAAGCTCAGCTCAGTGACTGCCCAGAACTGCCTTAATCTCCTCGGTTTTCAGCTGGGGAAGTTTCCACGGCAACTGAGGTTCTGCTTTTGTGCACTCCCAGAAGACACCTCAATCCTGCCAGGGTTGAACGGTTCAGTATCAGTGTCATAACCATCCATTTGTCTGCCCGTTTCCCCGTGCACAGCTTGGTCCAAGGAGTGTGCTCGTGGCACACTTGAAGACTCAGCCTGTGCACGAAATGCAAAAGCAGGTGCAGCCTTCCTCTAACGCATGACCACAGGAAAAGGTGAGTTATTCATCTATAGAGCACTTGCTTGCCCAGGTTAGGAAAACTCAAGGTTGAATTCTTTCCCCTCTTGAAAATGTCAGATCCACTTATCTCACTGGATCTCGCCCATTGTTGGTGCGTGGGGATGATGCTGAAAGGAGGGGCTGAATACACATTAAGGGGAGCAATGATCCTGGCCGAAGTCGAGTTACAGTCACAATTGCTCTCGTTGTGAAGTGCAACGAATCTTGAGTAGAAGTTTCTTAAAGAAAAGCTGTGTCAAGAAGAAAAGTGAAGAACATCATGTGACTGCTCCAGAATTATCCTGCAAGTGCAAATAAGGATAAGTTTATCCAGGGTCCATGCAGAGTCAATACAGACAACTTCAGAGGCCATTCTGTCCCTATACCCAAGGTATCCAAGATCTTTGGGATGAATTCCAGTATCCAGGCTCCTTTGTCACTGGACAGCTAGGTTAGATTGTATGCAGAGTTAAAGCCAGGAAGAAGTCACACCATAAATATATGTACATCAATCAGAGGGTACTCTTGAGTTGGGAAAGGATAACATCCAGTGGTGGAAGCATCATTCTAGTAGCAGGAAAAGAGTCTAGACAATATCAAGCAAGGAATAAAGCACCACTTTGATTGGTGAAGGTTACTGACTGGTTCTTTACCAAAACCTGCACTGAATTTGGGGACTTTTTTCTTTATATATATACACTAAAACCTAGTATTTTGTCTACTGCAGCTGCTGAAAGAGGAATTAATTCTGGGAGCTCCCAGGACTAGTCTTGTATAAAGGGTCATGACCAGATGATCACTGTGGTTCCCTCTGGTCTTGAGAGCTCCAGCAAAAAGCACTGAGGACAAACAAACTGAAAACCCAAGCCCAAGCAGTAAGAAGCTTTCCCTGCCCAGGAAAGCAGATAATCTAAATAGACAAGACAGACTGGGGTGAGAAAAAGGATGTGTTATCTCTGTTTCACAGATGGGAAACAGAGGCACAGGGAGATTAAGTGATTTACACAAGGTTTGTGTCAGAGCCAGGAATGGGAGCCAGATCTCTTGAATTCCGTGTCACTACCTTAACAACAAGGCCATCTTTTCTCTCTCTTACTGTAGCCTTAAGAGGCAAAGGCCTGTACTGTCTTGCACATAAATTGCACCATTGCTTGCAGAGTAATCTGATAAAATCCTGTCCACATCACATACATTTGGTGTTCTGATATCTCCTCTCAGACCGACTCCTCTTTCCTTCCTTCCTTCACCTTTCCTTTTATCCTCCCTTTCCTTTGTTTCCACTGTCTCTGGCAGAGGACATTGGTGTCAATTATTCTGACAGAAACACCACTGTCCTGGGAACAGCATATTCAGCCCATCCAGCCTTTCGATGTACGGTCAGAAATGTACCTGACTGTTTATCTTCTAGGGCTAGGTTTGCAAATAGAAAGAGAAGAAGAAATTAGGAAAAGGTATTTGAGATTTGCTCATTTTCTTGCAACCCAATCTGAGAACATTTTGAGGGGAGTCAGGAATGACCTCAGTGGGGTCTGCTTAGCTGAGTTGGCAGGTTCAGTTATGTCTAAATCCTTAAATCTTTCCCTTCTGTATCTTCTCATTCCACACATGGTTCTGGCCTCTCTTTTCTGAGACCCTTTGGGTAAAAACCATTCCATTTTTGTTATTGACAGCAGGATCTTAGATGGGATAGTACCTCAGAGAAAACCTATAAATACCCAGCTTGTTTCTGTGGTGGTTCTGAAAGTGCTGGTTTCCCTCCTGGTCTATGGAATTCTTGGAACAAGGTCTTCTTCCAGAGTCTCATAGTCTTGCAAGTTTGCAAGATGCAGAAAGAAAACCACATAATAACATTCTTCATATGCAGAACAGAAGAATATCCAAGAGGGTGTGAAAACTCCTTCGGTGTGGCTACAGACAGAGGAGGGTCAGCCATGCTTGGCTATGGAAGGACACTTTGCCCAGGGCCCTGTGTTTTGAGAGGTTAGAGAGGGCCCCAGCTAATTGCCTAATGATACACAAGAGGTCATAACCTCCACCTTTGCCCTGGGCCCCATGGAGGAGCTGCTATTGCTTGGCCCTGCACCGTGGCCACCTCCGTGGCGTGGGGGACAATGGGCAGCCAACAATGGTGCTTAGAGTTTTATTTTGAGCAGGGAAGCAAAGGCCACACGAGGCAGCCAAAATCTGCATCCAGCAGGACACAGATAGTGGGGCAGAGCCTTGCAACTGTGCAGGGCACAGATGACCCTGCTGATAGATGCAGCTTTGGGCTCTGCTGTGCCATTGAAACTCAGAGAACCTGAACCTCTTTCCAGCTAGGTGCGTGCTGGGAATGGGTTCCCAGAATCGGGTTATCCTCCTCTTTTAAGTGAGGCATAAAGGATAGTGCTGTGAGAATTAACAATGTCTTTTTATGGCAAGATCAATGGCACGTCCTCGGCTAGAACGCCGGTTTTAGGTAAGGGTAGTTTCACCTCATAAAAGATTATATGGCTGACATATTTCTAAGTCCAGAGAAGAGTAACAAAACCTGTGATGAAGAGGTATGGAAACAGATTGAGATGAAGATATGGACGATTGAGTAGTAGAAGGTGGCAAGTAAGAGATGTCACTGCAGTGTGTAAAATAATGGATGGCACCGAGGGGTCATGTGGTCACTCCTGTGCACCCTTTCTTGTCATAAATATCAGAGAGATGCTCGGGAATAAAAGCAACAAGTTTAAATCTAAACCTAAAGCAAATGCTTTTTTAACGCAGTGGGAAAATACTGAGGTAAAGGGCTCAGCAGCCTTAACAAATGTTCGACACTGCGATCGATACTGCCTACATCTGCAGTTCAACTACCCAGGGTAAAAGTTAATCTATTCACTCATCTTTTAGTGTAATATTATTTTAATAACACAAATCTCTGCTTTGGGGCTTGTGACAATGAGCACTTCCCACTCCCAGTGAAACTCGCCTGCTGGGCACATTTTTGGCCGGGCATTTGTCCTTTGGGAGGGAGGGGTGAGGCTCTTCTGCATGTGTTCCTGGCGAGGGGGAGAGGCAGGATTTCAGGCTGGCTGGACCTCTGAGCTGATCTGCTCTGGCACCTGACGCTGGCTCAGGCTGTGGAGAAGCTGCTGGCCAGGGCTGAGCTCCCTGAGCCCTTCCCAGGGCTGGCCCCGCTGCTCTCTCCGCCTGCCAAACTTGGACTTGCAGAAAGGCAGGCTCGGCTTGGCAGCGGCGAGCGCGGCGTGTTCAGGCAGCTTTGAGGTTTCACCCAAGTCGCCCGCCCTGCCCTGGAAGATACCACCTGGGCTAAGCTCACCCCAGGCAGGAGGTGGTAGAACAAATCATGCCTAATTCAATTAAAAAAACCCCAAACCAAAACAATAAAAGAAATTTCCGTAAACCAAAGTGCACATGGTCTTCTCCTGACTGCACAGGAGCGGGGGGGGATGTGCTTGATTCGTGCTGTGATTCGGATGGGAGAGTGAGCTGAAGGCTGATATTTATCAGTGCTGAGGGCAGGATTTAGACAAGTGAACAGTTGTTCCTACAACAAAACCAGATAACGTTGTCAACTTTGTTCCTGAACCAAGGATTCAATCAAACACCCGGCCAGACTTGAGCTAAATCTCCACAACCTTTATTGCTTCCTGTACACTCACTTAAATCTTGCCTAACCCCTTCCTGTCCCAGCACTGGTTTCCTTCTTCCTCCCGAGGGTGGTATTAGTGTCTGCCCACTAACCCATGTCAGCAGGTGAAATTTACAGCAAGCTATTTATCATCATTTTGGTAACTTCCCTCCCCACTCCCCATTACATTCAATAACCTTCTGAGCACTTGAAACATGAAATCCATTGCCATGCTCAAAAGATTGCTTCTCCTCTAGAACATGATGGTGGTAATTCACAGTCTCAAGATCAATGAGCATTTGCCTTCAGAGTTTGGAGACCACAGAGATCTTGTGCCATCCATGATCAAGTGTGCATCTCCAGAAAGTGACCCCCATGCTACAGGGCTTCCTTGTTCTGGGCCTCTCCAGCCTCACGTCTTCCATGTGCATTTTGCTATTTCACTCATCTTTCTATCAAGCAGTAGATGGAGGAATTTTAGGGGACAGCAGCATCTCTCTTACAAGGACATGCTGAGAGCCCTGGGGCTGTTCAGCTGGAGAAGAGCAGCCTGAGAGGGGAGCTGAGCAATGCTGAGCAAGAGCTTGAGGTTGAGACCAGACTCTTTTCACTCTTTTTCAGCAACAGGACAAGGGGCAATGGGCACCTACTGGAACCCAGGAGGTTCCATCTGAACGTGAGGAAAAACTTGTTTGGTGTGAGGGTGTCAGAGCCTGTCCCAGGCTGCCCAGAGAGGTTGTGGAGTCTCCTTCTCTGGAGAAACAAACTCCAGAGCCCTGTGTGGGGAAGGGAGAAGAAGATCTGATGCTGGGAGCTGCTCTGCAGCGCTGCCCTTGAGCTGTTTGGCACAGTCTCATCTGGGAGACCGACAGCTTGGAAAGTCCACTCCCTCCAGAGAGCTCCATTTCCTACTCTGATTCTGACACTCTCTTTTGGAGTGGATAATACGAGCTGGCACCTGGGGTGTGACAGGAAGATTGATGCATTTTTGCATAGAAGAGATTCCTCATGAATAAATAAAAAAACCACCCCAAACCAACCAAACAAACAAACCAACACTCTGATACTAAGAGAAGGAATTAGTTGGGGAATTATTTGGGAGGTACATTGAGCTCACCAGGCAGCAACAATAATTTTTCCTTACTTTTTGCTTTCGATTGTTAGATTCTTGCTGGCAGATGGAAATGGGAAACATCCCAGGTGCTACATACACAGAAGGGGCAGTTTCAGCGAGCGTTTACTCTTGCTTCCCTGACAAGGCAGACCAGAGGAAAGGGCCCCGGGGATTATGCATGAGTTAAATGTGTTGAGTGAGTTTCACTTCAAAGATGCTTTCAGCCAAATGCTATTTCAGCTGAGGAGTGAAAAGCATAAATGTGTTGGTATAAATACATGTCAGGGTGTGCCCTTAAACACGAAGCGACGCTGGCGTGCGGGCTCCCTACCCAGGCATCAGAAAAATCAAACAACGCTGCTCTGCTTTGGCATGGCCACATTTTTATCTTTGGATACTCTTTTTCCCTTGATAAATCCAGGGTGGGTTCAACGTTCAGGGCCAGTTTATGGCCCCTGTCCCAGGGCATGCCCCGTGTCACTGAAGACAGAGCCTTTGGACCTGCCATAAAGTCAAACAGTGCTGTAGTGCCCAGGAACAGTCAAAATGATCCCCTCAGTAACTGCTTAAATCTCATTTCTAATCCTCTAAACTCCTTGGTTCAGGGTAGTTTAAATTGTTGTAAATATCTTTGAGGTGGATTATGCTGCTTAATTGCTACTAAGGGAATAATAATATTATGTGTATGTGCATACATAATATAATGTACATAAAGAGACACAGACAGAGAATCTTCCCAGCAAAGAAGATATGAAATAATAGTTTAAACTACTCAGGATTTGGGAAAGCCTGTTAAAGGGATTAGAAACTAAATCGAAAACTGGACAAGGGGTAAAGGCAATGAATTCCACAGGCAGCAATGATGGCAACGCTCTATTTCCTCTCTTTCTCTACCTATGTTTTCTTTATAGATGGTCTATAGTGCTTAACAAGAGAACACCATCTTTTCTGTTAAGTCAGCCTCAATTATGTAAGACATTTACGTTTGAGGAAGCCCACTAGTAGATACTACTCACCCACTAGTAGATACTACTAGCCCACTAGTAGATACTACTCTCACAAGAAGATGGAGGCAGAATGTCCATCAGTAGCATTTATTGCTTTGGGAGGAAAGAGTTTCCCATCATCCCAACATCAGAGTTTTTAACCCAGCTGTCTGGAGTAAAATAATTTAAACTTGAAAAAAGCTATATAAATAACTAGCTAAATACAGCTTTCTGTATGAGTTGCTTGTGAGCAGTGCACATGTGCAGATGCCTGGGCAACCAGGGTCAAAGGCTTTGTCCTGGACATGTGTAGGCAATATAAACTTTATAAAGAAGGTCTCTGTGGTAGTAACTGTTCCAGAGGGTGAGAGGAGGAATATATTAAGATGACTTTACTTCCTAAAACATTCATATCCAGAAATATTATGATAGGTATTCCCCAGAACTTGGTTCCCATGGATGTGTATCTCATTGTAAATGTCTGCACTTCATCTTTGCTCTTTATCTGCTCTGTCCTGCTCACAAAATGCTGCAAATTAATTCCTCTGGAAACCACTCTGGTTGCCTGAGCTGGGATCTACCAGAGTTCAAGGAACCAGTTCCAGAAGATAAATCCAAACTATTAAGGAACCAATTTTAAAAGAAGTTTAGATAAAAGGTTAATTACTGAATACAACAGCGGAAGGAACGTGCCTAGTCGATGGAAGAAGTCAATGCTATGGTCTTAGAGACTTAACAGAAAGCAAGCAATCCAGATATGGCCTGTTTCAAAATGGTAAGAAAATGCAATAGCAGTCAGGCTGTGAGGGCTACTTCTTGCCCGAATTTCATTCACTACACAGAAGCAAGGGGCTCATTGCACCTGTAAGTTTGAACCTGAGCACGAGCATGGATTTAGTTCCAGAGGAACCATGCCTTGGGGCTCTGCCTGTCTGTTATCACTTGAAATAAAGCTGCTTTATTACAAATACAGTAATTGGCTGCGCTTAAATTATTACCCCCTTCCTAGACACACTAGATCTGCTTTTTTAGCTGAGTGATTATTCTCTGTAATTAAGCAAGTTTGGGCTTGTTCTGTGGCAAGAATGGGAGGTAAAATGCACGTTCCTCTTACCACCCCTTGCCTATTCTTTGGTTCATCCTCACTTGATACCTCTTTTGATTCAAGGCTGGCTGAAAGTCTTTATTTATCAAACATCATATTGAAAGATCTAAAGACCATTCACATTATTGACTTCTCTTTAGCATTCCCAGTGTACTTCTCCTATTTATTCCTTAGGCTCGAGGTACTCTTTCTTTCTGGTGTTTGCACAGGATCTTGGAGAATGGCTCTTGTCCATGATTTGTTCTCCTTGGATCTGGCTGAAGATCCGTACCTGTGCATAGCAAAGCCAGGATAGCCCCACGTCTAGTCATGTGTGGGCTAAAGGCAAGGTCAGCTGTGGTCCTGTGTGCTCTGTGAAGGCAGCAGGGTGTCCTGTGCTCCCACCGCTCCTCACATAGAGGTGTGGGGCTGAAAGGAACAATTCTGAACGTGGTACTCAGGACTGGTTTTTAAGTAGCTGGAGGTAGGAACAAGAATCTCTCTGCAGAAGCAGAAGTTCATGTTGTACACTCAGATCTGGTCAGCCTGCTGAATATGAGTGGGCTTATGTTCTTTTTTATATAGTTAGTCTTTAATGTCCTATGCCTTAATTCAACAAAGCACATCTTGGAAGTGCTTAGGTAGCTTTCTAAATAGGGATCTACGTGTGTTGGAGACTGGGTCCGATAAAGGATGTGGTGATCAACAGGTAAGGGGAGGCTGTTGCCCGCCTGTCAGACAGATTCACTTCAGTTCAGTGCCTAGGTTGTGCATGTACAAGAGGTTTACACTCTCTTGTAACGAAAGGGAGAGGAGGCAAGGTTTACAGTACAGGAGCTGGACCCATTTCCCTATGATGCAATTGTCTTATTGATAATATTCAAAAGGTGAAACTGTCTTATTGATAAGGTGCAAATGGTCTTAATGCTTTGTACTTATTATGGGGAGGTTTTTAGTTTTTTTTTCCTTGGTTTTTGCTACATTCAGCCTTGGCTATGCATGAGGCATTTGAAGGAGGAGACATTTAGTTTGCCTCTTTCATCATCACAATCTGTTCTATTGATCCTTTCCCACTGCTGTGTTTGCTGATTTCCTGACATACACAAACGTGTGGTCCTTTCTTTGGTAACGAGTCAGCAGCCCTTCCCCTACCAGAGCCAGGGAAACCGAGGCACGGGGTTAGGAACTGGCCAGGAGTTTGTCAGCGGGACTGGAAGACCAGTCCAGCAGTCACTATGTGCCATCTTCTGGCCTACTGTTGATTTTGGCAGACGTTGAAACAGTGGCCCAGGTTTAGTCACCTACAATTGCTAGCAGCTTTTCAGTTGCTGGCGAGCAGGCTGGGTCCTCAGCAGAGCTGCTGGCGGCAATCCATGGTTCTTCCATTTTCTGTTTTCCAGGTCATTTTTGCTCGTTAGGCCTTTTTATCTCTTTCCCATGGAGAGCATGATTTCAGAGGTGATCTGCTTCCTCTACCCGTGTAATCAGAAGTGAAGGCTGGGATTATGCTTATTTACAAGGAAGAGGGATAAAAAGCAGGAGGAAAGACCAAGAACAGTATCCAAGATTCCCACCTTTGGGAAGATGGATATGAAAAGGGATGAATTTATCAGCTGGATGCTTTTTGGGTGATAGAGGGAAAATGAGATGAAAAGGGAGAGAAACAAAGCAGAACAAACCAGTAACAATCATGCCTGTGGCAGTCGTGGGCACACTGCAGTGGCTTTCAGGCACATCAGGAGGACTCACGTAAGATCTAGAAAAAAATCACAACAATTTCCGACCTTTCCTCTCTTCTAAGTAAAACACAAATAAAGAACCTCCTCAAAGAGTGTAACTGAACCTGAGGTCAAGCACAGATCAGAATATTGTACCCCCTAACCCCTCCACCCTCCATGTCTGACCCCTTTGCTAGCAGATTGTATATTAAAAAAGGGAATTTGTGGTACACTCAAAAGCAGCCATATCTTCTGTGAGGCTACTTGAAGAGCCCATCCTGGTGTTGGGAGAGATCTGACTATGTAGGAAGCAAGCATACACCAATTTACAGTCATAGAGTAGACAGAGTGCTGCTCCAGCTTGTGTTTTTAGGGTGGGAGGAGAGGGAAAAAGGAGAAGCACTGATGTTTGTGCAAGCGGACAAGTTAAAAGAGAATAAATAATCTGCAGAGGAAGATACCAGCTGGGAAAAAAAATCATTAATAGAAAATAACCTGTATATGAGTCCAGGTGCAATAGCTGTGGTGAGACCCACACAGGCAAAGCAGAAAAGCCAGCCTGTGAAGAGTCAGAGCAGGCAGGGCTCCTTGTTGCTTCCATAGCTAGGACAGCTGAAAGGTTATCAAGATATTTTTCCAAGGACTGGGATATCTTCCAGGCATATTTCACCTTGAAATAGAGATGGCAGCTCAGCCAGGATGGCACCTGTGTAACCACTGCACCAGGGGCGAAGGAGAAGCAGCAGCCAATGCAGTGAAGGGAGGGAGACGGTGTCAGTGCTGCAGTTGCTGCATCCCTGGCTGGGTGCATGACCTGGGAGCCACCCTCCACACAGGCTTCATTCACTTAAGCCCGAGAACCCTTCTCAAAGTATAATAAACTGCTTATTACCAAGAGCCTGCAATGAAAGACACGTTACCTGGCTTATGGGAAAGCAAAAATAACCTCAGCGCTTGGTGCCAAAGAGAAATAGTGGTGAATGCTATTGGATAAAGAAAGCAAGCACCTCGCTGCATCTTGGACACCAGCAGGTAGCTGCAGATGGTGGAATATGCTGTTTTGGATCAGTCCTGCAGTGGAAGAACACTTCTGCTGCCAACAAGATGCGTTAACAGGACTCACAGGGATCAGAGGTGTGGATGATGGCATTCTGCAGTAGAGCTGCAGAGACACTGAAAGGGAAACGGCCATAGATCACAATCTCGTTTGCTTGCTGTGAAAAGCCAAGAAAATAAAGATGTAGTTAAATACCAATAATCATCTTATCAGCAATAACAATAATAATATAATAATAATAATAGTATTGCAGCAGAATGTGGCATCAGATCCAGGGCGCTTAGAGCACGCTGACATTCAGGGTGAGCTGTGAAGTGCAGTCTAAGCACACCAGTCTGGGCTGGTGAGCAGTTGTGGGGCTGGGGGAAGTAGGATGAGATGCTATGGGGAGGTGGGGATGTGTTCTATTCCCATGGGCCTGGAGCAAGGTCAGGAGGGACTTTCCACAGCAGTCCTCCTGAGCTACCCCGTTCTGGTGTGAGTTAGATGGAGGAGACACTGAGCTACTGGGTGGCATCAGAATTAAACAGCAGCTCATCTGGGCTGGTTGTGTCACTTCAAAGCCAAAAATCCCCGTTTACTTTCAGGGAAGGTTTTTAATTTTACCTGGGACGAGAGCACAGTCATACCAGGCCTTCGGTCACGCTGGGTCTTTCCCCATCACTGACAGGCAGCTGGGAAAGCTATTAAAATTCCCAGCTGTGGCTGTGAGAAGGTTCAAGAAGCAAACAAAGCATGCAGCAACCCAGCCTTGAACTCTGAAGGGGCTCTGACTCTCCTACCAGCCCCTGTAACACTCTGTGTCAAGCTGCATCTCTAGGGCATTGCCTATGGCTAGCACCAGTGCATGGAGGAGAGGTGAAGGAAGAAAAGATGGAGCTGATCACACCAGAGAATGTCCCCATTGGTGTTTGGACATGCAGTTACTGCAAAACTGTTTCCTGGAGACGGGTGAAGACGAGTTGCACCAGTCAGGCTGTGGATTTCCAGATGGGGGAGGATGGTGGTGAATTGCTGACATCAAAACCTTGTCGTGTGGTTATCCTAATGGATAGTAAGTTGTCCACAGGGCAGCCATGTGCCCTTGTGGCCAATGGTATCCTGGGGGGCATTAAGAAGACTGTGTCCAGCAGGTGTAGGGAGGTTCTTCTCCCCTTCTACTCTGCCCTGATGAGACCTCACCTGGAATACTGTGTCCAGTTTTGTGCTCCCCAATTCAAGAGACTCAGGGATCTACTGGAGAGAGCCCAATGGAGGCTACGAGAAACATTAAAGGAGAGGAACATCTCTCCTATGAAGAAAGGCTGAGAGAACTGGGGCTGTTTAGTCCTGAGAAGGCTGAGAGGGGATCTTATGGACGTCTATAAGTAACCGAGGGGTGGGTGTCGAATGGAAGGGGACAGTCTCTTTTCTGTGGTGCCCAGTAACAGGACAAGGAATAATGGATATAAGCTAGAACATAGGAAGTTCATCTCAACATGAGGAGAAACTTCTTTAATGTGAGAGTGGCAGAGCCTGGCCCAGGCTGCCCAGAGAGGTTGTGGAGTCTCCTGCTCTGGAGACTTTCAAAACTCACCTGGACCTGTTCCTGTGTGGGCTGCCCTGGGTGACCCTGCTCTGGCAGGGGGGTTGGACTCGATGATCTCCAGAGGTCCCTTCCAACCCCTGCCATTGTAGGATTCTATGAAATTGGATGCAGCACTTTGTGCACTCTGCTGCAATCTGATTAACTAAATGCTGAAAGCACACAGGCTTTTGAGTGATCCACTGCAGTACCAAGGCATGAATCACCTTCTCCCCCACACCTTCTTCCTTTAGGCACAGTTTTTAGGCACAGTTCTCACGTGTGGACTTCAGAGGGATGTACTGGTAAGCTGAATCTAAGAACAAGCCTAGGCAGTGATGTTTAATTTTCTCTGGAACTTGGGAGATCAGTGACTCTTTAGGTGGCCAAAGGAAAGCTGCCTTAGCCCCATAAGGCTTCGTTTCCCCAACTGGAGAAGAAATGCTGCAGTATTTGCTGATGTAGACCGTGCTGCTTGCGAGGGGGTATTATCATCGTCTGAGATGACTGTGACAAACAGAATGCTGTGATGAACAGCTTCCTCGTCCCTGAGTTGGGAGCACAAGGGTGGGATTGTGTGGGAGCTGTGAGAACGCAGCACATGACCAGAATCGGGTATGGGCGACAGCAGTATAGGCAGAGGGAAGGAGAAAGCCTGAATGTTGCCCTGGCTCATAGTTCTCCTTCTGCTTCAACACCAAATAATAAGGTCAGCTGTGATTTCAACCAACTCCAAGAGCAATTCCTAATCTCTTTCCATCCGGACTTTCATTTCCTGGCTATCTCACATAGTCCTACATGTTTTTTTGGGATCAAAAGTCACGTCGGGATGACTCTTGTTTCCATTTCTATCAGACAATAATAGGGACAGCACTGAGGTAGCCGGGCTAAATTGTCTGCAATTTTCATTCATGGCAGGAAGTGTGCCAGCTGCTTACGTGACCGGGCGAGCTCTCCAAGGCCACGCACACCGCGAGGCGTTGTGCCAGTTGTCTGGGTGGCTCTGCTTTTCACAAGACAATGAGTCACTGCAGCACTTACCGCCGCTCCACCCCTGGTATTGGTTTCTAATATCTTACCCTGGCAGGAGGTCAAGAATCCAGCAGGACCCAGATTTGGGCCCAGGCTCCTGTTCCGTTTCCTTCCCTTTATGGCAGTAATGGATTTCCTGCGCTTCCCTCCCTTTCCTCCTTGGCTTCTTTATGGATGGGGCCGTTATTGTAGCGCTGAGAACATGGATTACCAGGCAACGCTGGGAAACGCCGCCCGTTTGCATGTTGGTGGAACCAGACTCATTACCCAGAGGGTTTTAATTGCTGTATTTGCTTTAGCAATGTTACACCAGGCCAGGGTGTTTTGAAGCTATGGCAGCTGGGGAGGTACCGTGCCTGTCACCTACATTTCCCCATCTGCTGACATCCACTGAGGGACACTCCTGGTCTGGAGTGTGAGTCTGATGGGGAGCGGCTGAGGCACCCGAGGTTGTTGAGCCTGGAGAGAAGGAGGCTCAGGGGAGCCCTTCTGGCTCTGACAGCTCCTGACAGGAGGCTGAAGCTGGGCGGGTCGGGCTCTGCTCCCAAGGAACAAGAAAAAGGACATGGGGAAACAGCCTCAAGTTGCCCCAAGGGAGGTTTAGGTTGGATATTAGGGAAAAGTTCTCTGCAAGGGTTGTGAAGGGCTGGCCCAGGCTGCCCAGGGGAGTGGTGGAGTCCCTGTGATCCCTGGAGGGGTTTCCAAGCTGTCGAGCTGTGGTGCTGAGGGCCAGGGGTCAGTGGTGCCCTGGCAGTGCTGGATTTGATGACCTGAAAGGTTCCTTCCAACCAAAATTATACTGTGCATGATTCTGGGTGTTTCTTACAGCCTCTGGATGGAGGTGAGCCAGCATTGCCTTCAAGGCTCCATCCCATCTCTTGTCATTGTCCTCCCTTCTACACGGTGTGTGGCCAGAGGTGCCCACAGAGCCAGGGAAGCAGAGGTACAAATGGATGCACCTCCCTGTCATGAAGGAAGTGTTTTGGCGAAGGGATCCACAGCAGGGCCACCCTCAGGGTGCAGTCAGCAGGGTGGGGAGCAATGGAGGGCCTCATTAAACAGGCGGGTGCCTGCTGCTGGCCTGTGTCACTGTGGGAGTGTCCCTGTGCTCCCCTCTGCCCATCGCTCCGCACGAACAGCCCCTGACAGGAGCTACTGCTCAGATGGATGCATGAGAGTAGTGAAGGGGAACACGCGTGCCATGGAGGTTGTGATTTCATTACCACTGCTCATAAAGCTTTTTGAGAAGTGTCAACGTTTCCTGCTTTTTCCAGGCTCTTAACTCACACCACCCTAGGCTTGACCCCAGCCTCCCACCTGAGTCTTCCTCTCTACTGCTCTCCTTCTTCAAAGCCACTCCTGTGCTCTGCCCAGCCCCTCTGGCTGCATGACACCAAACGGCTGGGACCCCACTGACCAGCCCGGGCTGTTGGTGCTGCAGAGTGATGATACATCACCCTGAACACCTGACAGTAGATGTTCCATATCTGCTGCTGTAGGGGGACACAGTTGGCTCCTTTGCATGGAGGTGTGGGAGGTGTCTACGGCTCCTCAGTCTCTAAATCAAGAGATGCTTTGGAGTATTCATCCTCAGCCTCCTCAGATTTAAACCATCCCTGCTGATCCTGCTTATCCCCTTACCAATGATCCTGGGCTAAGAGATGTCCTCTTGGCCACAGTCCCTGACACAAGAAGTCCACCAAGCCATCTTAGTCTTTATATATTTTCTGCTTTGCAGTAGGTTGCCCAAATATTTACGATATTCAGGAAGGGAGTGATACATTTGTAAGAGCAAATCTTTCAGGACTACCTGTTCAATCATCACACCTTCCCTAAAGGCTGTCATTATATACATAGCTGATTTCATTAAAGAAAAGAAAAAGCAACAAATTTATGTGGGAGAGTTCAGTTTAAAGAAATTGTATTTCTATTGAGAGGCAAGGAAATAAATGCCTTTAAAAACCTCCCAGTCTTATTTGCAGCAGCTGGTTTAGCTTATGAAGCTGCTTCAAGTAGAGAGAGCCGTCTCTGAGACAGTGATTTTAGACTTCAGAGCACAAGAAATCTGTTTGTCCTTGCTTAACTTCTTCCATGCCATGCCCCAGTTCGCATTTGGAGCTATATTTTATCTCCCAGTTCCTATTATTTCTTGCGGGTTAGCACAACATACGACCTCTGACATTGCAGCCGTAAAGAAAGTAGGCACATGTGATTTTTCTCTTTGGTTTTCATATCTCAGTGCTCGAGCCATTCAATTTAGTTTCCCAGGTGCTGACAGCTGGTAATGCTCTTAACTGCTCTCCCCTGTTGGTAAGTTATGGAGATTTCCTAACTGAGGTTTAATTGTATAACTTTACTTCACTCGAAATGCCAAAGGTCCCAGGAACCCATTCCTCCTCCAGGCTGATTACAGCACGGCAGATAATCCTGTTTGGGGACGGTGAACCTAAACCCCTGCTGAGTGTCTCCTAAGACAAACTGACATTTATGTGCTCCTCATTGCAACACGACTGTCCAAAGCTGGCCCAGAGGACACAACCCCCAATTTTTAGGTGACATCTTCCATATATGTCAAAGGAAGCCTTAAAAAAAGTAATTTGAGTTTATCACTGAGGCTCAAGAGAAGACAGGATGAGTAAGAGATTTAAAGGAAGAGCTGGAAGAAACCTGGCCAAGAGACCCCAGGGTGACAGGGCTCCGTTGTGAGGAGATACCAGGTCTGTACCCACAATCTGTAGGACCACAAGCAGGTCAGGCAGGCTGTGCACCAGTGTTGCTCAGCACCAGCCTTCCTGGTCCTCATTGGGAGTTAGGGACCAGACTGACTGTTGAGGCTGCTGTGAAGTTTGTCCGTAGCTGTGCTCAGTGGGTGAAATACAACTTCACTTCATCCCTGAGGGTAACCCGAGGTTAAACTGTGAGGGTAATAAACTGAGGGTAATGAGCAGTAAAATCATGGTGAAATGTTCCGATGCTGTTGCGAGAGAGGGGCTGAGGTGGGGAGGGCAGGACTGACCGGTGTCCCCACTGCTGGAAGGTGAACTCCCTTTGCCCAGTTCCACGACCACCAAATGCTGCTGCAGCCATGGCAAGCTGGAGCCACCTGGAGAGGGAGGGAGCCCAATAAAAAATGAAGACAGCTTCCCTTTCTGACTCTGCTTTGTATGTTTGTACCTCTGTCTGCCTGGGAATATCCAACCTGTGTGTGGCTGTGTCAGCTCTGGTGGGTTAAGCTGCTTCTCCCTTGGAGAGAGTGGAGGAAAGCTTGTCATGGGGACCACTCTGAAGTCACAGTTTCATTGTGAAAGAAAAAAGAAAATGGTCCAAACTTGACCCTCATTTTATAAATCCTCGATGAGCTGGCTGGCATTCACCACCTTGATTTTTATTTTTCACCCTTCACACGGCTCCTCAGTCCCCTGCAGCCACCAGCTGGCTCCTGCCTGTTTGGCAGCTGATGGGGAAGGATTGATCCAGGGGGAGAAGGTGTTACAGACCTCCTGGAGCAGCTGGCCCAACTTTGCTGCTTGCTAGTGACTCCCGGGGGGGAAAGGACCAGACTTGTGCCTCCCAGGTACATGAATCCTCTTGGGGACCTCCTGGGAAGGACAATGAGATAAAGGCTGCCTTGCATTCAAGGGCTTGCAGATGTGCTGAGGCAGAGGAGAGGACCCCATGCAGAGGGGAACCTGCATCTTTTTTTGTGCCCTGAATCCTCTGCCTTTTTCCAGACAGCCTATGGGACTTCCCAGTGAGGAACCATGAACTAGTCTAAGGCAGATCCAGTGGTGAGGAGCCAGGAAGAAGCGAGCAGGTTTATTGGTCCAGTCAGTATAGACAGCTGGTCACCAGTAACATTTCCTTAGGAAGAAAGCAGTTGGAAGAGGTCCTTGTCCTTCCCAGTGAATTCCCTCTCTCCTCCTTTCCCCTGCCCCTGCAGAGTTTGCCCTCCCACAGCTCTGTTAAGGCAGCTATTTCTGGGCTTGTGGTCTAAAATAGATCAGCAGGGTTTTTCTGGTTTTGCTAATAGCAGCCATTTCACTAATTCACTTTAAAGGGTATCAGCACGCTCAGGAGTGATAAATGGGAGGGAGGAGAGAGAGTAACAAATAGCTGTGGGTGAGGAAAGGCAGGAACCTCCTTTAGCAGCTTTGCCATTAGATAATTGTGGTGTGGAACAGCACCTTCAGGATGTCCACTGAGAAATACATCTGCATTTGGGGCCCAGTTCCAAAGAAGGGTGTCAGAACATGTCAGAGCATGCTTCACTGCTGCTCTCTTGCTTCATTCTCGGGCAATTTCAAGCAAGCACATGTGCGAGGTACCCCCTGACTAGTGATGCACTGCCAGACAGGGGCTTAGGGAGAGGAGAAAAGTAAATATTGCTAGTTCTGTACTGATGAAACCGACAGAAAATAGACAGTGCGATGCTTTCAACACAACCCCGTGTACCCCTCCTGCAGGCATCGGGCCCTGCAGAGTTTGGCTGAATTTCCCATGGTTTTTGCTCTAGCACTGGTGGTTTAGGCTCACACGTAGAGTTTGACTGCTTGCTTCTGTTTGGAGGCCAAACTTTCAGTCTTGCAAGAGCTCCACAGGCCTGTTTCTGATTTATTCCAGTTAGTGATTCCATTTTCCTCCGTGAAATTTCTCTTGATTTCTGCTGGTGAGGTGAACTGGACTATAGGTACCCAGGAAAGGTACTGGGGATTGCTGCAGGGAGTACGCTGTGCTGAGGTGCTTTTGTTGATCATCCTGATTGCCTAAGGATTACTTGATTAAACTGATGGTTTAAATGCTGCCTGGCTTGATAGACAAGGTCACAGTTTCGCAGCCTGAAGTGCCACCTAGAGTCTTACTTCATATATCTTTTATAATATAGCTCTTAGCACCATCTTTGAAGGTCAGGAGCTGGATGGTGGGGGCAAGATTAGCAAGTGATCTTTGGTGGTCTAAAAAATGACAACGGTGAAAATAAAATAATTGGGGTGACCAGACCATAGTCACTGGAAACTCCCTGTTTTCTGTTCCCTTGCCCTCGCCTGATCTCTCCCTCCCACAAAGAGATGTGGGCAGGCAAGGGGGTGAAATGGGAATGTCCACAGGGCACAACTACTGTGGAGTCTCCTTTGAGCGCTCAGGTCAGCAGAAGGCAGCCAGAGGTGTGTTAGCTAGAGGTGGCTGCAAACAAACCCTTGGGGACAGATGTCCCTTGGTTCCCACAGTGCACCCACCAGCCTCCTTGGAATGGTCTGTGCCTTATGGGAAGGTGAGCCAGGTAGGGAAGCTGAAGAGATATTTCAATCCTCCTATGGCTCAGACTGTCCCACCTGTGGCATCTCTTTCCTGCCAGGTCCTGCTAGATGCAAACAGGAGGTCATAGAATCATAGAATTGTTTTGATTGGAAGAAACCTTTAAAATCATCAGGTCCAACCATTCCCTCAGTACTGCCAGGGCACCACTAAACCATGTCCCTCAGCACCACAGCTCCATGGGGAATCATGAGCCTCCTTTGCTCCAGGCTGAACAACCGAAGGTCCCTCAGCTGCTCCTCACCACCCTTGTTCTCCAGACCCTTCCCTGGCTCTGTTGCGCTTCTCTGGACATGCTCCAGCCCCTCAGTGTCCCTCCTCTTCTCCCTGCAATGCCATGCTCTGTCCCTGTCCCTGCTCAGGAGGCACACAGCCAGCTGAGCTGGGTTTTCTTATCCTGACCCCTTTCCCTCCTGGTGTACGCAGTTTCCTTTCTCCCATGTCTCCTGAGCTCAGACATTAAACTGGAAAGACCTTTCTGAGACCCACATGTTCTGCCACTGAAAGTGAACCCCTGTGGGTCTTGGGAGGGAAACTGTCCCCTTTTTCAGGCATTTCTGGGATAACTCTGCATGGGAATGCCTGAAATCACAGGAGGACTGAAGATGTTCAGAGCTGTTTGAAAAAAGAGAAGCCTCTACCCACAGATCCTAATACTTCCCATCAATAATATCCCATAGCATTCTGAATCTGATTTTGTTTGTAGCTGTATCGAGCATAAAAGCTTTTCCTTCACCTAACAGAATCAATCAGCCCATGGTGGGTCTTTATTCCCATTCAAATTAAGGGCTGTTCCATACCGAAAATGCACTAATGTAACTAAATTGATTTCTAACTTGATTTTAGTTAAATGGGTGTAGTTCCCTGCGGGGATACACTTAAATCAGTCGAAGAGCAGGTGGATTATGCATCTTTGTATATTCCTCCATGATTTATCTTAATTAGGTGTAAAGGGACGTGGCAGTATCCGAGGCTCCGACCGTAGGTAAAAAGCCACACGCAGAAACCCCTCATTTCCCACTTTCTGGGGGTGCTTCACAACTCGGCTGGGTTTAGCTGTGTCTCTGAGCAGCAGCACTTGGCTTTGTAGTGTTTCTTTGCTCCCCAGCAAATACCCGTTGTCTATTCCCATAGCTGGTGGCATGAAAATGGGACATGCCTTCAAAGCTCCTCAGCTGGGGTGCCCCCCCCAGTGATGGTATTAAATCCTGTGTTACAATGGAAGGAGCTGGTTGCACTCAGCAATCCTTCAAGCTACACTGCTTAAAAAAAAAAAGAATATATTAATATATATATTATAAAATCAATGCTGGATTATTTTAATTGGTTTTAAAATAGATGGGTTGTAAAGCTGCACAGGCCAAACTGCCTGTAACCCCTTGAAAAGCAGGGACTGACAAGCCCCATCACTCAGGGATATGGATTTTGGCATTTCTGCGACTAATTTATGGGTGATTCTATGCCAATATCTAAGTTTGGAAGGCTTCTGACCTTTGGCCATTGATAAAGGCTGTGGCCAGGTCTGACACGCAGTGGGGTAATGGAAATATAAGCAGTGGCTTCCAGGACAGAGGCCAGAAATGTGGAGGCTCTGGTCATTCTTCCAGGAATAATGTGCAGGCTTGATTGACCAGAAATGTCTCTGAGAAAGTGAGAGACCCAACGAGGTCAGTTCCCTCTCTTCAGTGGCTCTGGCTATTTTCTTTAAATTAAAAAGAAAAATGGGACACTCCAGTCCTTTGTGTAATTTTATAGCCTAAGGAATATTCCCTCGGCTTACTCTGCTGTGTCTGCTCTAAAGCAGGGTGGGGTATTGAGCCCCTGAATTTTCATCTGGGTGGGTTTTTCCTCCTGCTCACATTCATTTACTGTATGATATCAACTTCTCTATGTTCTGTGTGGTTTAGGCTTTTTTTTTTTTAAATTGAGGATTTTCTATTAATAAACCACGGAATCTTAATGTCAAAGTTTGCTAGCACCATGGGCACATGCAATATTATAGATGGATTTTCTCCCTTCCCCCAACTTCTTTCTTTCTCTCCCTTTTTCCTTCCCTCCTTCCTCTGCCAGACAGTTACAATTTCTTTGGTATGTATTTTTCCTCGTTTTCTTTAAACCTGTGAACACAAGGAGGTTCCCAGTCAGCTCCACATAACGTCGGAGTAGCTGTGGTCATTTAAAGATGCTGTAGGATAAAATGCCAAATGGCAGCACTTCTGCATTTCTCATGTCAGCTGCAGTCTCCTCTCCCTCCCCCCTCTTCATTTCCCTCTTTTCTTTTCTTGGGGTAGTAAGACTGGAGATTTGATGGCAAAGAGGACTTCATAAGCCCCACCTCCTTCAGTCTCTGCTTTTGTTTCCCAATTTATCTATAACTATAGCTATGATGTATGTGTTCCTATATGATATCAAACTTGTTCACACTTTGAAATCTAAGGAAATTTAGTTCAATTCTGCAGTTTAAAAGAGACAAGACCATCAGAACTTTTCTTTTCTCTGAACCTGAATGAGTTTTGTGCCTTTCACTCCCAGCAGGACATGGAGGGGCTGGAGCATGGCCAGGGAAGGGCAATGGAGCTGGGGAAGGGGCTGGAGAACAAGGGCGGTGAGGAGCAGCTGAGGGACCTGGGCTTGTTGAGCCTGGAGAGAAGGAGGCTCAGGGGAGCCCTTCTGGCTCTGACAGCTCATGACAGGAGCCATCCTGCACTTTTGTCTCAGGTGCAGGAAAGAGCTGCACCTTGGTGTCCTCCCAAAGGGAATCCCTCCCAGGGAGCTCACACTGTCACCCTACAGGCAAAGGTATAAGGACACCTTTGACTCTCATTCATTATTTTCCTGAATGGGTGAAAATGTGCCTCATCATAATGTACTCAGTAACAAAAAAAAAGAAAAAAAAAAATCAGCATTTTTAGGTCATTTTAGGTAAATGGGATTCAAAGGATTCATGCACAAAAGAAATGTCAGTGCTAATCTATAGACACTCCCTTTAGTCCTGCTCGTCATAAATTCTGAGTAAGAGAGTTTGCAGACTGGCTTGGGAAGGGTGAAAGTGACAGACTGAACAAACCATAACTCAAACTTTCTGTGCCTTCAGTTCTTACTTTTGGGGCATTTCCTTCTGTACTTGTTATTAAAAGAACATCTATCTTCAGCGAGGGAGAGACATTACAAACACTAGCCCCTGAAAGTGGGGCTTTCTTGTCGTCAGGCTTCCACAGGTGGGCTCTAACTCATATCATCTGTGCTGGTCTAAAGCTGTGCTAGTGCCTTTTATTGCCAACGCTGAGCTGCTTGGGTTACTCACTGTTGTGTCTTCTATGGGAATATAGGAAGAAACAGGCTGGCTTTGTCTGCCTTCTGACAGAGAGGCTCTGTATCTACTCATCCTTAGCACTCAGATCATAAAATTAAAGCTTCGTGATTGTTGTTGGACTTCTTTTTCCAGATGAACATTAAATTTGCTTCCCAGGAATCAGCCTGAAAGGAGTGGGGGTGAATCTTTGGATAATGTGAAGGACATCTTAGGTCTGATTTTTTATTCGGGGTGAAGGACTCAGTCTTGAAACGAGGATTCACCAGGGCAGTGCTTTCTGCTCATCCCTTTTGACTGCAGCCTGCCTGTTGCCAGGCCCTGGCGATGTAGAAAATGTGCGTTCAATCCCGTGTCTAATTTGTTCACAAATTTTCCATGAGTGTTGAACCAAACCGCACTGCAAACACTATGCCCACTTATGTGCCTAACTCAGCATTTGCACACAAAATTGCCTAATGAGCATGTGCAATTATGGCAATTAGACATGTGAATTAAGCATGCAAATACCCTAGCATTTGGGTTAGAGTCACAGCCTGGATCACTGCAAATAGCATAACCTATTTTAGATACCATGACAAAAGCTCATTCACCTTTTCCAGCCTGACCACATTCAGGAAAAGAGACCTTTGGCTCTGGGAGGAAAGACTATGAGCCCTGGGCAGAGACCACGAGGAATCTGCAAATGAAAGCAGACTTTAGGTGCTTCTGCTTCTCTGTCCCTGGTGCCTCCTGCTCGTAATGAAATACCAGCACACTCTTGTCTTAATGGGCTTAGTTATTCTGCACGCGAGGCACTCTCCATCAGCAGGAACTGTTGTAAAGAAGTGGATATCTTGCTACCTATTACAGTCCTTTCTCCTCTAAACAAAGTGCAATGCAGAACTACCCCATGCCCACGCAAATGTCACTTAAAGACTCTATAAACTGCTGCATTTATTGCCTTTTTTTTTTTTTTAACCAGAATTCCACTTCGAGGCATTCCCATCCTCCCAAAGGCAGGCACTGACTGCTGTCTGCCACACAAATCCCACCGTAAAGTAGGAATTTGGTTGGCAGCTGCCAGATCTGAGAGCTCTGCATCGGTTATTGCTGCTCTAGCAAAATCAGGTGAAGAAGCACGGAGGTGAGCAGGTGGTCAGAGATAAACAGGTGAGGGAGCACATTTCTGTAATAAAGCAAAGTCTTCGAGGGAAACCAGCCCTCCTCCCCCACACCTCAAATTTCTGCTTCATTAAGGTGATTTCAAACTCGCTGTGAAATCAAGGACTCGGTGGCTGATCAGCGCAAACAAAAATAATCCAGGTGGCAAGTCTGATGAGATACGACCTTGTTCAAAATCAATAGACTGTTCCCCTTCCACCGAGCGCAACTGACTCTCGAATGAGTTTACTTCAACGGAGGCATTTCCCTCACAACATTAACATTTTAATTGCTTGTGCAGGATTTTCTGAAAAATTAACCCAGCGCTGCTGGTTGAGCCCAGGCAGAGGCTGCTGGGCGGCTGGGCTGGGAGCGCAGGCGGTGTGCGGGGAGCTGTAAACACTTGCTGCCACCTAAAGGAGAGAAACCTTCCGAAAAGCCAGGGAAAGCTGCTGCCTTTGCCTCTGTCAGAGCTGCTTCTAACAAAGAGTCTTCATTTGCTCTTCACAGCCTGTCTCCCTGATGCTTTCCGAAGGGCTGCTTCACTGGCAAAGCAGGACAACTCCCAGCAGCGGAGAATCGCAGACGTGCTCAAGATGGAAAGGACTCAGAAGGATCGAGTCCAACTCCCTGCTCCTCACAGGACTACCTAACACAAACCATATCACTAAAAGTGTCATCCAGAAGCTCCTTGAACTCTGACAGGCTCGGTGTCATGATCACATCCCTGGGGAGCCTGTTCCAGTGGCTGATCACCCTGTCACACATACTCTTAGCTGGTTGAGCACTCAAAGGTGGGCACCTGGTAACTTCTGAAGTTTTCTCTTTTTCTTTGTGTGTGTCTACAGGTTTTGTGGCAAGGCTATGAATTCTAACATCACAAGATCCCAGCATGGCAGGGCTTGGAGGGGACATTTGGAGATCATCTGGTGCCACCCCTTGCTCCGACAGGGTCACCCAGAGCAGGGGACCCAGCAGCGCAGTGTCCAGGTGGGTTTGGAATTTCCCCAGAGAAGGAGACTCCACAAATGTGATTAGGTGCAGCCAGGTCATGTGCCAGAGGAGAACTGCAGTGCTCAGGGAAGGCTCTGCCAGGGTGCAGGACCTCTGTGAGCAAAGCCCTGCCTGGGCTGAGGCACGGGGCCGTGGCATCGCTCCCGTTCCTGCTGCCAGGTCCTGTGTGGCAGGGCCAGCTGGGAATGACAAGAAAGCTCAGGCTGATGCTTCAGTAATGGATGGATGGGGAGGGTGGGTGGCAGCTGAGTAGGTGGTCTTCAGGTCACGTCTGATTTTACTTCATTAGCTAATGTAGATTGCATAAATGCCAAGGGGACGGGAGCAATCTGCTTCAGCCCGGCTGAATACCTTAACTTGCTGGTGCTAAAGAGACAGGCTTCTTCTGAAAAGTCTTTTTCTGGCTTTATAAATCCCACATTCCTGGCTGCACAGAGGCAGCAGGCAGAAGAAACTGCTTACAGAGAATATATTCCCATTGAGTATTCCCAATCAGTTCACAAGCAAAGCCTGTGAAAATAAAAGGATGAGGGGGAGGGGAAGGAAATCTTCCCCCTGCCTTCCATAAGCTTGTGGAGTACAGGGGAGAAAAGCTTTTCCAAACACATGTACAGGCAATGCTGGGCCACAGAGCTGTGCCCTCAAGGTGTGGCTAACGTGCCAGCCAGAGCAGATGCTGTGCCACATCACCAGCAAGAAAAAAAGGGTGAACTTGAGAACTTTCTGTTTGTTGGCCATCCAATTTCGCAACGAGTGGTGGCCAGTGTCTCATTAACACCACCATTGCTGCTAACATAGAGCTAGTTAATGATCTGAGCACCATGGTGAGGGAGCTACGGAGGCACATGGAGCTGCATGCTAGAAGTAGGCTATGCAGAAGGGGTGTGAGGTGAGGGGAACCTACATAAAGACACACACACAGAGCAGCCCTTTTTGGTGGCTCAGAGGCAAGGTTTTGGTGTTTTGGTGAACTGGGCTCCCCAGTTCAAGAGAGACAAGTGGCTACTGGAGAGAGTCCAGCAGAGGCTACAAGGATAATGAAGGGGCTGGAGCATCTCTGTGCTGCAGAAAGACTGGGAGCCCTGGGATTGTTTAGCCTGGAGAAGAGAAGACTGAGAGGGGAGCTGATTAATGCTGATCCATAGCTAAAGGTGGGGGTCAAGAGGAAGGGGCCAGAGTCTCTTCAGTGATGCCTGAAGACAGGACAAGGGGCAACAGGTACAAACTGTAACCCAGGAGGTTCCATCTGACATGAGGAAAACTTTGCTGTGAGGGTGGCAGAGCCTGTCCCAGGCTGCCCAGAGAGGTTGTGGAGTCTCCTTCTCTGGAGAGATTCCCAACCCACTTGGACATGATCCTGGGACCCCTGCTCTGATTGACCCTGCTGGAACAGGGGGATTGGAGGAGGTGATCTCCAGAGGTCCCTTCCAACCCCACCATGCTGGGATTCCATGATTCTGTGCCTCTGTTTTGGGACACTTCTGCAGAGCAGCAATGTTTCCTTATGTGCGTACCCATTGACAGACTTGTACACACACAGTACCTCCTGTTTAAGCTCTGGCCACAGTCCATTACCTGATGTCTGCCTGCAGGTTGCACCCAAACATTTGGCTTTCCACACTGCTGTTCTGGAAGGAACGAGGTCTCAGAGAGGCAGGGGGTTATGCACAGAAAGCAGCTCCCTGCTGAACGGTCATAACCAGCACATTCCTGGGATTCCTGCAGGGCCAGCCCAAATCTCCAACTCAGAGCTCACCCGGAGAGGGAACTTCTGGTCTGGTGGGACACTGGGCCACTGTTCTCTGAGGTTAAACGTTTACCAGCTCACAGCTCCAGGAAAGCTCTCCAGTCAAGCTGCAAGGTCGCAGACAGGCAGAACAGATGCGCTTTTCTCTTACTCTGGTTGTTTTCTCTTTAAAATGGACCATGATCTCAGCAGCCCTGCTCAATGTGCCCATAAAGTCCAACTTCCATGGACTTTAGGAAATGTCTTTCATTGTTTGTGCTGTTCTACATCAGCTTACAGCCTTGGGTGCAGTATGGAAAGCACTTGCTGGGAGGCAAGTTTCTCAAACTGAAAGGAAAACAAATTAATGTGGCTTTTCATTTTTGTTTGAGGGAATTTTAATAATACTATCTTTGGTTATTTTAATACTCTCTTTGGATAAAATAGGGTATCTTTTTATTTTAATACAACCTTTGGAACTGGAGGAGGTCTACAGGCATCTGGTGTGGAGCCACTGTTACCCTGTGCTGAGCATGTGGATGGCTTTCCAGGTACTGCTTCGTACTTTTAATCACTGCAATTTGCTGCTGACTTTACACACCCTGTACCCACATGAATTTAACATCAGCACAAGCTAAATTCAGTCTTCATCTGCTCTCTTCTGTGCCATTTTCCATTGCATTCAAGTGCAAGATCCACCATAATTCTGCAGGGCTTGGAAATGATCCAGAGGAAGCCATGAAGAAGATCAGAGGGCTGGGGGAGCTTCCTTGTGAGGACAGGTTGAGAGAGTTGGTTTTGAGAAGAGAAGGCTCCAGGGTACATTATTGCAGCCTTTCAGTACTTAAAGGGGGTTATGGGAAAGCTGGGGAGGGACTTTTTATCTGAGAGTGTAGTGACAGGACAAGGGGTAACGGCTTTAAACTGAGAGGAGATTTTAACTAGAGCCAAGGAAGAAATTCTTCACAATCACACTGGTGAGACACTGGAACCAGTTGCCCAGAGAAGCTGTGGATGCCCCAACCCTGGCAGTGTTCAAGCCCAGGCTGGATGGTGCTTTGAGAAGCCTGGTCTAGTGGAGGTGTCCCTGTCATGGCATGGGGGGATTGTAATGAGATGATCTTTAAGGTCCCTTCCAGGATGGACCATTCTATGATCTTGTTTTGGATGCTTTTAGTGCAACACACCCGTTTCCTTTTGATGTCCAGATGTGTTTGACTTTGTAAGGCAATGAACACTTATGTTCAGTAGGGTTTTCAACCCCATGCAACATCTGTATTTCCAGTAGCATCTTGTTCTCTTTCATGTCTATTGTATTGTTTTATAGGTTGGAGGTAAATGGAACAGAGTAGGAATGAAAAGATGGATTCTCAAATGGGTTAGGTTCCTGTAAAGCACTGTTTGAAAACCTGGATACAGCTTTTCATTAATTAACACTGCAGTTGTATGGATGTGGTCATAATAAGTGCTGGAAGGTGCACTGTGCTGCAGGGAGAGCAGTTTGTGATTCTTCAAATAGCTTTCTGTGTAGCCTTGAACAAAAAGCTGTTTTCTCCTCCGTGCCTTAATTTTTACATCTGATTAGAGGCATTATGATGAAGGCTGATGAAACATTTTCAATTCAATGACTGCAGAAGTTGGTTCTGGCTAAAAGGACTAAAGGAAATATTCCACAGCTGTTCCTCTGATGGGATCAAGCCAAGTTGTCCATTTCTATAGGACAAAAAAAGGATTTATTTGAACTTTATCCTTTAATTTCATGTTATACTCATGCACAAATTACCCTATGATATTATTCCATTGAATTACTGAATATAGGCTATATGCACTGCATGCATTAAAGCATTTTAATATCATGTCTTAACATCTTTACATTAATTCAGTGAACTACTTTTCTGTTTGCTATTGGATTGTTGCAGCTTTCTCAGAGCTAAATGTGGCTTGTTGCAAAATTTTTTGGAAAGTTTCCTTTTACCCTTTACCTCCTGAGTTTGAAACACCTTTGGAAGCATTGGGTCTCCCTTTGCTGATGTACTTACTGCTTGCAAGGTGGCTAGAGCCAAGGATGAGGTGCTCTAGGCTGTGACAAAGTGCTGTCCATAAGGCAGAGACTCAGGACCTCCCTGGCACTGTCTGCAACAGTAATGGCTCAGGATTGACCCCTCTCCATGCCAACCACCCCCCCATTTTCACAGCCCCTCACCCCATGCACCCTGGTGGTGCTAGTCCCACCTGGTGACTTCTGTGGAGTGACTCTGGGGGGCCCTGGCAGAGGGGAGAACCAGCCACAACATGCATCTTCCTTCTCTTGTCTTAGCATAATGAGTTCACAGCCGTGGCTAGATGGCCTGGAGCTGGAAGGCTGGGTAAGAGTATTGCATACATCTCCGGGGAAAACTGGTCTTTGAAGGATAGAAAAGGTGGGCTCAGGGGAATATGTATCTGTGATTAATCTGTTCAGCCACTGGGTGCCAATGTTGGCTCATATTTGATAATCAGAGACCAGTTTTTTTTCTATGGGAAGAGGAATTTTTGAAATCTAAAAGAAGATGTCATTTTGGAAAGATGTGGAGCCTGAAAAATATCCCTGAGAATCTGTGACTTTTGATTTAAAGCAGATCTGGAAATGGAGTGCCAGGAAGGACACTCAGGGGTGGGGATCCAGGGGAGCCCCTGGTGAACAAAAGAAAGTGGGACCCTTAATGAAATGGGCTTGCTGAGAATTATGAATCTGTGAGCCTGTGTCTTGCAGTGATTAATGATAAACCACTGGTTTAACTTTGGATCAAATAATGGGTTGCCTCTGAAAAGCTTCATTAATCACGGTTAGAAATAGGCCTGCCAAGTCATTACTTCAGGGTGGACATGAGCTGAACAGTTCAGCAAATTTTAGGATTGAGTGAACTCTAGGCAGGGGCTGGTTAAAAAGAAAGCAGGGGTCTAATCTGTGTTTCAATGAGTTGGGATTTATGACTGAAGAAAATCCTCTCATTGGCAGCTTCCTCTTCTGTCCCCTCCTCTGCCACAAAATCTTTTTGCCAATTGTGATCTGGGCACAATGGACAGAAAAAACCCCACTGCACTCAGGGCTGGATTCTTCTCCCAGGTACCCAGATGTGGCTCCCATCCCAGTCCCCAGAACTCATGTCTGAGGGCAGAGCCCGGCCATCCTCAGCTGCTGTGTTTTGCTTTGCAGCCTTCAGCTGAGGCTGACGCTTTGCCTCCGTGTGGTTAAGTGCAGGGAACATTCACAAGAAGCACATTTGCACTCTCTTGAAAAGAAACTGCTGTGGAGAGAGAAGCTTTTGATGCAGTACAAGATTTTTAAGCCAGCTGGGATGTATTTTCATTGCTGCTCCAGGAAGCTAAGGGCTGGAATACCCGAGAATGTGCAGCTGATGCTCCCTGCTTGGGAAGAAATCAGCTCTTTTTTGAAGGTAAACATCCAAATATCAGCCAAAAGGCACATCATGCCTCTGTGCTATCTGCTCCTGACTATACTGGACAGGGAAAGAGAAGGACATGGAAAACAAAGCCAGAACAAATATTTTAGACAAAATTGCTTTGTTCCCAAAACATGACTTTTGATCAAAAGAAATTTTCTTTGAAGGAGTAGTGGGAGCTATCTGAGTTATTTTGGGTAGAAATCCTCCTTTTACTCCTATCACAAAAGAAATGGAAAGCTCCTTGCCCTGCCCTCATCTCCACCCCCAAAGTCTAAAATGCTTTGATTTCATTTTTTAGTCACTCCAGCATTTACTTGTTTACTTCAACTATTATATCCTAAAAGTTTCTCAAAGATCAAAATCATCCTTTTTTTTTCAGTTTGTCCTACTTGAAACATTCACCCCAAATGATCATTTACACAGTTTTAGTTTCCTGAAAAATATGAATACTTTTGTTCAGGTTTAGACCAAACTTCCTTGAAACAAACAAAAAAGTCATTTATTCGCACAGCTGGAGATAGAGAGGGAAAAACATCTGGATGTGGTGGGGGGTGTAGAAAATGTGTATTGGAAGGGGAAAAAAAAGCATAAAAGGACCAAAGGTTATAAGTAGAAAAAGAAAAAGGATTGATATGGGGGTTGGAGAGTGTGTCCAGGGATTATGTGAGGAGGGCTATAGAAAGTGGGCCTTGAAAGAGGAATGTAAAGATGGTGATGCAAAGGAGGAGGGGTAGAACTGAGATGAAACAAGAGGAAAGATAGGGAAAAAATGAAAACGAATAAAATACAATAAACAAATGGAAAGCAAAAGTAATGAAAGAAAAAAACCTAACGTGAATGAAACAACAGAGGGAATAAACATAAGAAATTTGTATTCTAAGAAGAAGAAAGCTAAGAAAACTGTTGGGAAAGACCTAGAAACTGAAAAATCCTAGAGAAAGATATTGCAGAAAAGGAAAGCAAGGTTCTTTTGTGAATCCTTACTGCTTCTCCCCCAGCTCCAGATGCAGTGAACACGCTGGCACAGCATCCCCTGGCCCCTGGGACTGCAGCGTCCCCGCTGCCGAAATCCACACGTGGGACACGCAGAGGCCAAGGGAGAGCTGGAAGTAACATGTCAGCACCTGGGTCTTGTGTTAATTCGGTGCATCAGCACCTCGGCTTCTACCAGCTCATTGTTTCCAGATGGTGCCTGAGCTCTGAGCTGGTATTTAAGGCATTTAAGGTCGCCTTACATTAAGTTTCCTTGGGAGAGGAATGAACTCAGCTTTTGCGTACGCAGAGCTCGGTGACAAACTCTTTGGCGTGTTGCAGCACGGCCAACTGCTCTGCTAAGTTGAGATGACCACTGAGCAAAATGATCTGGATTTTCTTGACTCACCAGCATCGTGTCCCATGGAGCATGGGGAAGGAAGGGCAGTGGTTTGTGTTGGGCTTCCATGCCCCTGCAGAAGGGAGGTACATCCATCGTCTCACGGGATCTCCCAGCTGTGACTCCTTGAGAATTTGTGAAGATGGTCTTAATGCTGAAACACCAGAGCAAAGGGCTTTAAAAATGAGAAAAGGATATCCATTAGCCTAATTTTAACTTCACAGAAGCCCAGCAAGGTGGGGGCTGGAAGGGACCTCTGGGGATCATCTGGTGCCACCCCCCTGCTCCACCCAGCAGGGTCACCCAGAGCAGGGGGTCCAGCAGCGCAGGGTCCAGGGGGGGTGGGAATCTCTCCAGAGGAGACTCCACAACCTCTCTGGGTAGCCTCAGTCAGGCTCCACCACCCTCACAGCAAAGAATTTTCTCCTCCTATTCAGATGGAAACTCCTGAGTTCCAGTTTGTTCCCATTTGTGCTTCCTTACAAACTCTGGAATAAATATTCAAACAGAATATTTATTAGTGCTTGGAACATAAGAAGAAGACAAGGCATGATCCACTTGGATTTGTCACTGACCAGTCAGGTCGAACCCAGCTCATTTATTTTACTGCAGGACACCAGGTCTTGTAAGTAAATGAAAATGGTGGATATCATGGACAGTGACCTTAGCAAAGCTTTTGACATCGACTCTCTTGCCATTTTAAGGAACATGGAGTCTTCTGTCCTTCAGATGACAGTCCTGGAGGAAACTGGCTTATCCCTGCAGGAGGTTGTTAGAATTATTATTCTGATTCAGTTCATTTGCTTGTGGTTCTACATTTGACAATCAAACACCAGCAAACACCTTCTCTGTGAACTGTTATAAACCTGTCAGTAATTATTACTACCTTTACTGAGCCATGAAAAATCATTTCCTCTCTAATTCCCGAAAGCAAATGAGCGTAAAGACCATCCTTGCTTTTGCTGTGTATCATGACTTGCAGATGAACACTACTGGCTAAATCTAAGCTTGGTCCATCTAAAAATACAGAAATAATACTTACACTCAGCTTCAGGCTGTGATACTCTGATCAGTCTGTGCGCTCTGACCTCTTCGTGATTTGGGCCAATGGATTCAGGTACACATGGCACTTAGCTCCTGATAACTGTACAGAAGAAAATAGAAAACAACTGCCATTAAATGGAGTAGATATGATTTTTTTCTTTCTTTTTTTTTTTTTAAGTAAGCTAATGCTGCTCTCAAAATGCATTTTAAGAACATAACTACACATTTCAGTGGCAACTGTAGGTAATTTCCTGCCTTCAGACTATAACGAAATTGAGAATGTTTTGGTTTTAAATGTAAACTGCTGTTGCTTGGCATCAAGTGCATAACACAGGAGGGATTTAAGTCCAGTGAAGTCTTTAGGAAGGTATTGCAGATTCATCCATTTGGAAGTCCTTCTGAGAAAGGACCTCTCCAGATATTCCTCTGGGTAGATTTTTAGTCCTTTTCTGGATCCATTTCTAGTCCTCAAACATTGAGTTCTATTTAGTGGTCAAAGCTGTGTCCCATTTTTGGAAGAAGTTTCCCATCTCATCTCTTACCCCAAACTTCCTTCCTCTAGCTCTGAGGCTCAAGTGGGCCCAATCCATTTCTGTTTCCCAAGTGTCAACACTGTCCTTAGTTGTTCATCACTCTCTGACAGCAGCATCCACCTCACTTTACCTTACTTTTTCCAGATAAAATTTCTCAAGGTCTAGTAAAGTCTGTCCAGGAGCTGGTCTGCTACCATATTCCAGACCTGGCCCTTGCTGTGGTACACACAAAACCATCATAATAAAGCCAGGATGAGGGTTTGCTATTTACATAACCCTTAACTAACCCTTCTAGAAGTTTTCTTCTTTCATGCCATTTCCTTACCCTTGCACTAAATTACAAGTGTGGAACCAGTGGCCCGTGGCAGTATCAGGTTTTAACAGGCAAGTCTCAAAAGTGAAGTTACAGACATGATTTTTATTGCAGATCTTCAGTTTGATCCAGAGTAAGGGTGATGGCAAAAGGGAATTAAAAGAATAAATTGTTTTTCAGCCTCCAAGGTTGATTGTGTAAAAAGAAAACACATACTTTGGAATCTCTAAGGCTGAATCCTACATTGAAAGCAAGGTTTAACCAACCATTACATTGCTCAGTGTTGCTCTGCAAGCCTTTGATTAATTGATTCAACCTTCTCCTTACTCATGTGACGAATGAAGGGATGGCCTCTTAAAAACAAGGGCTGGAGAGAGATCATTCTTTCTGGGAAACTGAAATCAGAGAGTAATCACATGGCCAAAGGGCAAAGAAGGTTATAATTTAAGAACAGATCATTATAAAAATGCTATTTGATAATTATTAGTGTTTGGATTGTAATTCTACTTTTATGCTGTAACTAATGACCAAAATGAAAAAAAAAAAGAGATTTTTTTTATTATTTGAAGCAACTAACACGTGCTAATAATGCTCTTTGTTTCCTTGTGAAGAATGGCCCAAAGAGAATATCCAAAAATAAATCAGAAGACTCAAAGGTAACAGCAAAGGACAACGATGTTAATTAGAGGTCAAATCCTAAAGCACTACATTCATTAAAAAATTGGGTAGGCATTACCTGATGGGTAATCACTGGATTACAAGGTACTGCTTTGTTTTGAGCAGTGAATCTTGAGTTCTTCATTGTTCTGAACAACCTTGTCAGAAAGAGTGCTGAGACCTGGCACCCAGCTCCTCACCAGGCTGTGCTGGAAGAAGATGGGAGATTTCAGTTTCCCAAGTGAAGGAGGGAACTGAGTTTGGCACCTACGGGAGCTCTGTACCAAAATACCAATACCTCCTGAAATAGTCGAGTCACCTTACTCAGAAGAGAGGTGTGAGACAAAGCACACCAAACAAAGTCCATGTAGAGATGTTGAAGTCTTTCTGGCGTTTAACCTGCAGTCCTTCCTCAGACTTCATCTGACCCTTACATGTGCAGAATTGCCAGTGAAGCATCAGGAGCTGTTTTTCAGACCTTGAAAGGCAATTCTTTATGTGCTTGGAGAGAAAAATGACACAAATCACACTGAAAAGGGACCCTGGAAAATGCTTGACATGCTGAATGTATCTATGAGGAGCTTTGAAGTATTTTACCGGACAGAAGCCATTAGCCAGGGATGAATCTCATCCTTTTGACCATTTGAACTATGGCAGAAGGAAAAGGCAGATTAAACAGTAATCCAGTTCAACCAAATACAACTGCTCTATTAAGAAAGGAAGGGTTATACTGGAGTAACTGGAAAAGAGAGACCATAATAACACAGCAATGGACACAGATGATCAACTCATTATACAGCAAACGTAACTCTCAAAAGTGAAAATAAAATGAAAACCTGTTGTTTGAGTAGGGCTGGAGGTGAGTGTGAGGCAAGAGGGTCTGTCTCAGCAGAGCCCCAGCCCTGCTTCCCTGCCTCGAGGTATCACAGAGCACGTGGGGTGATGATTTTTGGGGAAAGGAGAGCAGGAAGTTTGCTTGGTTTTGGTCCATGATTGAGGAACAGAACAGGGAAGAGGAGCTGTAGCAAGGTGGGGATCAGTCTCTTCTCCCAAGGAACAAGAAATAGGGCAAGAGTAAAACACCTGACACTACACAAGGGGAAGTTTATGTTGGAGCTGAGGAACAATTTCTTCCCCACAAGGGCTGGCCCAGGCTGCCCAGGGCAGTGGAGTCCCCGTGACCCCTTGTAGGCGTTTCCAAGCCATGGAGATGAGGTGCTGAGGAACATGGGTTAGTGGCAACCTGTCAGTCTGGGGGAATGGTTGAATTCAATCTTAGTGGTCTTTTTCAAACTAAACAACTCTAGGACTCCATGAACTTGAGGATGTGCTCCTGCCCCCCAGACGACTCCATCGACAGAAACCGAGCTCATCACTTCACATCCTGGACCAAATACTTGAAAAAAAACCCAAAACACAACAAACCCAACCCCACAAACCTGAATGGCTCCGTGAAAGAAAAACACCGTTGCTTTACTATGGTGAGAGATGCTTGGAAAGGACAGAAAACGGGAAATCATCGCGCCTCGGGGAAGCACCAGCAGAGGTCAGCACAGCCGGGAGAATGGAGCAGCCGCCGCCGGGATGCTGCTGCTGCCGGGATGCTGCTGCTGCCGGGATGCTGCTGCTGCCGGGAGTTGGAGTTAGTCCTGCTAAGTGTGTTAACAACACCCATCATCCCACGTCCTGGGATAAACCAGCGGCAGATAGTGGCATTTTCTTTATTCTGACCTCCTATGTGTTTCTCAAATTCAAGAAATATAGCTGGACATCAGCACAGGAAAAAAAAAGAAGTACCCACCTGAATTCTTTCACAGTAATGAAATTTTCTCCACAGTTCATATAATAAGGAAAACAAAAAGGAGAAATATTGCATTTATCACTGTTAAGAAGCCCAGCCTGATGCACCTTTTATCATTTTCTTTCACAACACCAGCTCTCACAGATCACTGTAGATACAAAAGCCAGAACATCATTCATCAGATTGAATCAGTAAAACCCTCCTTCATGGAGCTGTTTTTTTTCTCAGAAGCTCTGTTCATGGATCATTTTCTATCTGGATTCCTTGATTTAAAGGCATTGCAGGAAACTGGATTTCCCTAATGTAAGGTGATACATCACGCCTGTTTCTCCTGAGAACAATGCTGAAACTTGGGCTCCTTCCAGATCAAAGGATGGCAATAAAAAGGAAGATGTAAGGAGGTGAGATTCAGAAACATACTCAGACCCTGTTTCATCTCCTCCTGAAGCAGAACAGCACAGTTAAGAGAATCTGGTATGTATGAGAGTTGTGTGAGCTTGAGGTTATTGAGTTGTGAAATGAATTAATAGTGATGCACAGCTTCGGGTAATACAAGTGGTGTCATACCAGTGATTTCCTCGCCAGAGAGAGCTGCAACTGATTGACTGCTTTGCTTAAAATGATGTGAATCCATTTCCAGATCTAGAGAGACTGGGTTACTCTGACATCCTCCATTCAGCCTGTAAATAAAATCTTAGATCCCTGTTTCTCCAAGATAAAGTGTGAGACAGTAATTTTCCATAGTATGTGTTGTATGAGGCTGGGATTTTCTGAAGAAGGAAAAAACTTCTTCGTTTTGGAGCTGACAAATCCCCGGAATGGGCTGCCCAGAGAGGCTGTGGAGTCTCCTCTGGAGAGATTCCAAACCCACCTGGACACTGCGCTGCTGGGCCCCCTGCTCTGGGTGACCTTGCTGGAGCTGGGAGGTGGCACCAGGTGATCCCCAGAGGTCTCTTCCAACCCCTACCATTCTATGAAGAACTGATAAGAATATCCAAGTGAAATTATATTTCATCCCAGTAGACATAATTACAGAACTGGGTAACTTTACAGTGATGATTCCTCACTGGTGTCTCATACAGAGACAAGAAAGAGATGTGTACCCAGCATGAATTCTGTGCAAAGCCACCCCGGGTAACTTTGTACCTGCTGCCACACCAGCCTGGCACGGCACAGCACTGGCAAGGGTTACTAACCTAACATGGGCCTGGAAGCAGCAGACTTTAACTGTGTTTCCCATCTCATGTGCCATTAACCAGCCCTCAGCAGTCTTATTTAAGCATGAAATATCTAAATTGTTTGCTTTTCTAGAACTACCTTGAATGGGACTAAAGCTTGGATGGCTTTGCCATCTACTGTATTGCACAACATGGGGCATCTCCCTCACTTGAGTCCCCAGAGAACAGAAGTTGCCAGCATCCAAGGAAAAATAATTTCTTATAAGGCTCAGGTAACTGCAAAATGGACATGGGCATCTAATTTGTTTACCCTATTTGAACTCAGGAGACTCTTGGGGACTAAAATGAAATGGAAAACTATCTACTATTATTTTAAATATTGGTCAACCCAAAACATCCAGTGGAAACACACCTGGCAGCAGAAGGGTAAAGATGTGTGTTAAGTCTGTACTCAGCACTCATGGCATGGAGAGGTCTGAGTGGAAGTCCTATGGGAGCAGGGCTTCCACAGCTTCGGAGTCAGAAGGCTGAGACAAGTATGAAGATGTCCCCATCAGATGGTGGTGAGGCCCAGGCCTTGAGGGACAGAGGGAGGAGAGGGAGGTGTCAGTTGGAGCTGTAACCGCAAAAATTTCTTCAAAAGCATTTACTGTAGGCTAAATCCGTAATAAACCCCGACAACAGAAAGGCTCTGGATATTACCCAGACACAGAAATGGGTTTGGACTATGTAACTTTTACTTACTTTTCCTTTAAAAATTCCATTATTCCAGGTAATTGTTGGCAGACCCGGAGAGAGGAGGTCACAACAGCTGAAAGCGAGTTGCAATGCCCTTGTGTGTGTAAAATGCATCACTTGTCCTTTTATGTGAGAAGAAACACATGGAGTTGGATTCCTCTGGTGCCCAATGATGTCTGAGGCCTAAATTCCCTGGCAGGAGCTGAACAAAGAAAACTGCATTTTTGAAGAAGCCATTTAAGTCCAGGACAGGGAAAAATAAGGCAGCTTATTGCCATTAGTTTTCTTTTTGCCTGAAATCAGTAATGCACAATGATTTTTTTTCTGTCATATAAACACAGTGTTTGATAATGTAAAAAATCCTAAACAACAGAGATTGACCAGCAGCAGATGATGAATAAGATTGAGGGCTGCAGAGAATAACTATGATGTAATTGCAGGGCATCCTCCCTCTAACCTAGGAAGAAACATCTGATATTATTTCTGGATAGCCAAGAAAAACTGCTAATGTGCAGTAAAATGATTAATAGAATGAATTTTTCCCTCTGCTATTTATGCCAGCATGAGACAGGCCCATTTGAAAAAAGATCTTGCCTGTGAGCTGGTGTTACTGATATAAAATGATGGAGCAACCTCATTCTTTTGCTGATAGCTATTTATGCACGTAGCTGGGGTTTACTGTAGCACAAACCCCGTGCAATTCCTTCATGTACAGTAATGCACGAGAAGAGTTTCTCTGAACACACAGAAATACAGCCCCATGTGTGACCACAGAGCTAAAAAAGGCATCTGTGTATTCGGGTCCAAAAAGGAAAAACCCAGTCTCATCTATCAAACAGAGTCAAGGATACTCCTTGACATGGATTAGTTTATATTAAAGAAATGTAGCACCATGCATCAGAGGACATTAGTGAAACCTGGCCTCATCCATCACTGGCTCTCAGGGAAGTGGAGCCAGATCCATTAGTTTCATGAAAATCTAGACCTGAGCATCAGTTTATGTCAGGTAATCTTTGCATCGTATCTTGTTACCTTAGAGAGAAACTCAGTGGGATGAGCTAGCATAATGTCCTGATAAAATCAGCACAAGCATCACCTACCACTTAGACAATGCTGTTATGCAAACTAATGCCAACAAAACCCCAAACCTCAAAACCACAACACAGTCAGGACATAGTTATGAGTCACAGCCTTAGATCTCACCAGCACTTCTCATCAGAGAGTATCACATAAGCAGAGTGTGTTTCTGATGATGCCACTGCAGTGACATGGAATGGCAGTGTCAAAGAGATGAACATTCCCCCCGTCAGCACCATTCCTGGATCAAACCCATCACTATGGGAAATGGACTCAGAATCAAAAAATTGTTTTGGTTGGAAGAGACATTTAAGATCATCAAGTCCAACCACTAACCACTGCCAGGTCACCACTAAACCACGTGCCTCAGTACCACAGCTATGTGTCTCAAAACCCTCCAGGGATGGTGAACCAACCACTGCCCCGGGCAGTCTGTTCCAGAGCTTGACAACCCTGGTGGGGAAGAACTTTTTCCTAATATCCAACTCCCCCAACCAAGTTTTCTTCAGGCAGGCATGTCTCATGCCATCCTAAATTCCACGAGTCCTGGCAGGGATGAAACTGGGCCCATGGGTCTGCAACCTGCCAGGTTTGCAGCTGGAGGCCATGTAGGAGATCTTAATGTCTCTAAAATGATCTTAGTCAAGTCCCACCACTGATGTCTTGCTTAATCTCAGAGAACTCTAACCTGGGCATCAGCCTTTTTCTGAGCAAAGGGTTAACAGATTAACAATGCAAAGTGGTTGTCTTGGGCAGAAAATGTAGTGATATTGTACATAAAATGTTTCATATAAAAACATACATCAGTCTTGAAATGTACAGGGTCACACATCAAGGAAAGCCTTGGGAAGTTGTATTCCATAGGGTCTCGGGTGGATTATGCTCTTGGCTCATGGCATTCACTTTCCAATTCCCAGCAAGCATTCTCACCAGGACAGGCAGGGAGGGCCGGGGTGGCAGCTTGCCTTGGGTTCCTGTCATGAAAGGAGCTTGGATTTTCACAGTATGGTGCATCCTGCCCTGTAAATCCTGTGCTTCAGGTTTCGCCTTTGGGCCTTCTGGAACCTCTTTGTGTCCCTGAGTCAAGTAACTCAGCTTCAATCATCAAGGTACCTCAGAGAAAATTATAATAGGGCATCATTTTATAATTAAGAATGGAAATTCAGTCTCCCAAATGGTCATGAAATTAATCCCTTCTCATCTAGCGTTTTCAGAATGAGAAACCTAGTCTAATGCATCTCTTGACAGTAGCAACAAAATCATCATCCATCACTTTGCACCAGGGAAGTCCCTTCATTTGCTTCATTTTCAGTCTGGGAATACCATCTTCCCACAAATGAATGAACACCAGAAAAACAGCCCTTCAGATAAATTGCCTCCTGGGAATATATATCTTTAGATACTGCATTGCATTCATATATTAGTATTATATGCATTATCTTTCCCATAAGATGAATAAAGTCTCCATACAGCAGAAATCACCCTGTGTGTATTCACTTTATGATCAGGATAAACCTGCTACATTACTTTTGGTGTGGGAATTCTGCTCAGAGATCAGGAAACCACTGGGGGACAGGAAAATCAACTTTATTGCCCTGCAAAGTAGACGTAATGGAATATGCTGCTGACAGCCTCACATAGACAAAAAGCTGCCGTAACAACCCTGCACAAACACTAAACATACAATCCATTTTAAATAACCTTGATACTGGCTCCGTATGTCGAGTACAGTGATAAATGAGATTGAGGTTGGGAACCTTTCTAGAGAAGCAAAATCAAATACCGTCCAGCAGAAAGATTATTTTGCTTTCATTCAGCCAAGAATTTTTGTCTCGTGTTTATGTTTCTGGAGGAAAAAGACCCAACCTATTATTTAGCTAAGGTTTGCTTTTGTAATCTAAGACTATCATGTATGGTCTTTGAAAATAAAGCCTATTAATATTGCCTCAAACCCCAGTAACTAACAGATCACAGTTAATTGGGTTTCAGATAGCCTTGGAAATATTTTTGAGGCAAAAAGGTGGATGTGGCTCAAGACAATTATGTCTTTTTAGACCATAAGTGCTGCCTGAGAGGATGCTGTCCATGAATGCAGCTTGGCCTTAGTTGTGCCACAGAATTCTGGTAAAAATGCAGCATGTGCATCACTGTATTTAGAGGAATTCAGATACAAGTGTTAGTTCAGACCAGATAGAATTCCAGAGCCTGTCCTCGGTGTATGCCAAGGGATTTTTCCTTGCCTCTTGTAAGAGTTAAAGAATTCCTTACTCCTAGAAAGAAGAGCCTTCTCTTTATCTTGTATGTAGGAACCAGATTCTTCACCATGTGCACCTCCCAGCGCCATCAGGTTCATTTTACGTGGCACAAAACCTCTCAGAAGGAATTTCTCTAACTGCATCCTTCCAGTTTCAACGAGACATGGGAAAACTCATTCTTGCTCAGTACCGACCATTAAGGAATTTCAGGCTTAAATTTTATGTTGGAGATATTCAACTTCACACATCTTAGAGAAAAGAAATAGAATCAGAATGGTTTGGGTTGGAATGGACACTGAAGATCATCCACTTCCAACCCTCACTGCCATGGGCAGGGTCACCTCCCACTAGACCAGGTTGCTCCAAGTCCCATTGAACCTGACCTTGAACACTTCCAGGGAGGGGGTTTCTACCACCTCTCTGGGCAAGGTATGTCAGTGTTTCACCACCCTTCCCACAGCAAAATTCTGCTTCATATCTGATCTAAATCTATCCTTCTGCAGTTTAAAACTGTTAGCCCTTGTCCTATTGCTACAGGCCCCAGTAAAATGTCTCTCTCCACCTTTCTTACAAGCCCTTTTAAGTACAGGAAGGCTGCAATAAAGTATCCCCAGAGACTTCTCCAGGCTGAACAACCCAACTCTCTCAGCTTGTCTTTAGCCCTCTAAACATAAAAAAAAATGGTAGCACCATTGATAATCTGCTATTCAGGAATTCTGTCTTCAGGTTTCTTAATATCTTTCAGGATATTAAGCATCACTGGATCTATGAAAACCACTAAATCTTACTTCAGTTTACATAAGGAAAATGTAACTCCATGCTTCACTGCGTGTCGGAGGAACTCATGCATCACCGTGGACGAGGAGGGGTCAGCAGTTGCTTTTTATGCTCTTTATTCTAGGGAAACATTTCTCCAGGCATCACTTTTCATTAAAGGTATTTGGCCACGTGCATCATTCTGCAAAATGTAGAGTGGGTATAATAAATCATATTACCAGAGGGAGATGCCATCACACATTACACTAAAGAAATGCTACCTCATGATTTCGTTTAATATTGAGGAAAGGTAAATCTCTCTCACCCCGGGAACGCAGCCTGGCAGGGATCAACCTAGGCCAGGGGAAATAGGAATATTTCAAATCCTCGGCTGGAATAGCAGAGGAATACAAAGGATGTTATTTTTTAGTTAGAAATGTTAGTTAAATAATTTACTGTTGTTACCCTCTCTGAATCTAAACAGCTTAGTTACACGCTCTTGGTTCTTTCTGCCAGAGCTGTAGCTGCTGATGGCATTTTCTAATTCTATCATGTAATCTTGCTGTGCTGACAGGGCACAGGATGAACTCTTGCTGCCCAGAACACAGGAACAAGTGTTTCAGCTTTCTATTCTGTTTTTTCCTTCCATTCAATGCTTTTAGCTGTCTTTCTTTAGGAAGTCCCTACAACCACATGGCCTTCCAAGGGCCAGGCTGTATCCGACTGAGGTCTTCAGCTCTGGTTTGCAGAATGAGGATGTGAAAAGTTGGATTCCTCAGACACAAAACAGTGAATGGCATCGAGTTTTCCTTCTCCTGTTCAGATATAAGCTATGGAGTTAGGTTGCAATGAGACATCTTCATGAACAGAGCTGGAAGAGATGTGGGGACAAGGTGAACTTATACATTGGGTGAAAGTTTGTGACAAATGACAGAGGAAATTCCTCTGGTTTCATACAGGTTGTAGCCTGGCTTCAACTTCCCAGCAACACGTAAGCCCAAAGCTCAACTGACGCCCACAGACACGGAGGAGGCCACACAAAACGTGGACTGCAGTAATAGCACCTTATGGCCAGTGATGGGTGGTTTGGCCAAGACCTAAAAGCCTTTTCCTAAGAGGGACAGACCACCAAGAGTTCTCATCTCTATTCCTTTGCTTACACCTACTTCTTTGTATGAGTTTGACCTCACTATGAAGCTGCTGAGAAGGAGCATTCAGTGAAGAAATGTTTGTTTTCCCCGTGGTACCTTTCAGACCTCAACAGTTATTCAGAAATACCTGATGGCCCACATTCCTGGCCATGGGGGAGATGGCCATAGATGTCTGCTAATGAGTTTATGATTTCAGATTTAGTTTCCATCTCTTACCTCTCTATCTGCTGTTCATAATAATGAGCTCTGGGACATGATTCACTGGGAGGAGGGGGAGCCCTTAAGATTTTTTTGCTCGTTCCCACTAACAGAAGTAGTACTGGGACATAATTGTGCGTGTAGTCTCAGAGGTGCTTCTGCTGCATCCTTTCAAACCAGCAAAGAGCAGATTTTCAAAGGTATGAGGAAGTCTCTATTTATTTCCTGCTCTGAGAGACGAAGAATAATCTGAAGTCAAAAAGTTTTTACATCATCTCTTTTGGGGACACTTAAAGTAAATCTGAGGCCTCTTTGAAGTTCTACAAGAGCCTTTCAAAGGAAGAGGTCAAAACCAGCAGAGAGCACAAACACACCACCAAAGTATAAATTAGATGCAACTTCTGCTAAGGCTGTACAGGGGGAACACATGGCTTTTAAAAATGGCCTTAATTACTTCTTGCTTCAGCTCAGATCACTTGTATCCCTAGAGGGAGGAATGCCCCATATAAAGAGGAGGGCTTGTTGTATTTGTAAAGATTGCCATTGTTTGGAGTGATTCAAAAGATGAAAAGAACCCAGTGTGAGAAAAACAAGAGAGATCACGCAGCCCAAGCCCACTGAAAAGGCTTAAGGAGGCGAAGATGTGATCTCTGGGCATCATGCAATTTCTGAAATAACATCTGTTCCAATTAACCTCTTGTCCCTGAGAGTCTGAGCTCTCCATGAGGTTGAAACACAAGGTAGCTATCAAACTGTCCCCTGGCTCATAGTCTGTGAGGTGTACAGCACCAGGGGCCAGCTCCCTGGGTCCCAGCAAGGTGAGCTGCAAGGCTTGCTGTCGGTGAAGAAAGCACAAGGGAAATAACAGCAATCCCCAAATCAACAAGCTTTTCTGAAGCGTAAATCAGTCAAAATCATGTCATCTTAACAGGGCTCAGTATAGGTCAGGAGAGAATCTTCGAGACAAGGCAAGGCCAGAATTCTGATGCTATTCAAAAGAAGAATGAACATTCTCTATTGTAGGAGAAAAAGGAGAAAAAGCACTGCTAACATTAATTTTTGTACACTGAGCACTTTTGGAAGTACCTGTTTCAAAATCCAAGGAGCAATAAATGGCAAACAAGAGGTAACTCTAGATTATTCAGTACTGGAGTTAGAAAAGGCATCTAAAGGTCACCAGACAATTTTCCAGTGCTGTTTCTGCTGAAATTAATGGGAGTTAAGACCATTTATATGGGAGTGACATTACACAACCATACAGCAGCCTATACCTGAAGGAACTAGGGCTGTGTCCAGGAGATAGGTGCTCATCATAAGTGCATAATATTGGGAAGTGTAGGTCATTTCACAATGACATAACACTTTCCCATTCACAAACACTGTGTCCCCTGCATCGAGGGACCATCCTGCAGACGCCCTTCTAACGTTCTCCTGCATGCTCATGTGGTTTCTGGGGTTTTCTGAGGACCCAGGGAGTTTCCCCCAGATGCCCATCTCCAGCCCCTCAAGGAGCTGTTACAGGGCTTCTGTGGAGGAACATCTTGCCCTTATTGGCTACATTTTTCCACCACATTTTTTCCTCCAAGCGTTGCTTCCAGACAGTGTGGTTTGAGAGCACTCTCTGAGTGCTAGGCAAAGCATCCCTCGCGTGAGGCTATTGGCTGCATTACAGTAACTGCAGTATGAAACCAGGCTGCTTCTTGCTGAATAACCATTTTCAGTCATGAGGCTGCTGTCCTGGAGAGATGAACTCTGTTTGACAAGGAAAAACCCTGATGAGAGCCCTTGTCACCTCAGAGAGGAGCTGCTATCCCAAATCCACTGGCACGTTGGGTGCAGGCTCTCACCTCTGCTCTTACCTTATGGAGATGACTAATGACTTCCAACTAAACAACACCTAAGCTGGAAAATCTCCTGTCTCCTTCAGCTTTCCTGCCTGGGATATGCAGCTGAGCTGCTGGCTGGGCAAACTTCTCAGTCAGGGCACAGCAGCATGAGATCTGCTGTTATATATACCTGCTGTAATATATATATGTGCTGTTAGACAACGAGAGCAATAACAGCTTATGCTGCTGCAGGTAGCACAATTTTGCTTTAACTGACGTGATAACATTTGCCCTGGGCATGTTCCTGGGCAGCGGGTGGCTGCTCATTCAGCTTCTTTCTGTTCATAGTGGCAAAGAACTTTTCCCCAGACCACAGGGTTACATCTGTCTACACAGACCATTTAAAAAGCTGCCTTCACTCAACACTCCTTTATTGCCTTCAGTTCGCTACACACGTGGCCTTTTTCTGATGTTGTTTCTTTGTTTTCCAGGAAGAAAAGATCTTGCTACCTTGCTTGCTACAGGAATCCCAGGAAGAAGAGGATTTTAAGAACAATGGTCATTTACTGTGGGCACACCTTGCCGAGTGAATAAAACAGTGATTGCAAATTCTTCCTTTTCCTGTCTTTAATCAGTTTAATCTGCTTAGTTCTCTACATCCATTCTGCTGGTTTGGATCCACTGGATGTTTCTCATCTCATGAGTAGAACTTCTTGAAATTTCCATATGCTGCTAATGAGCCACAATGAATTGCTTTTGGTGTGTTAATTTACAAACCTTTCTGAAATTCACTACACCCACTTGTAAAGATCTGGTATTGATTATGTGACTCATTTCTCTGGATGGAATTTCGAATGGACTGGGTTAAATTGCCATTACTGCTCATGCTGTTATTTTTACAAGTGCTAATGAACCACTGGCTGCTGATAGGCAATAGCTTATGCAGCACACAAAGGCTTCTGGGAACTGATCAGATTCCTCCGGAAACAGCATTTGGAGCCTGACAGAATCTAAGTGGAAAAGGTTTCTGTGCAATGCTGAGCTGTGGAAAAAGCCTGAGGCAGATTTTGGCATCCTAACCTACCTTAGATAGCTGAGGGGTAAGTAACCAATGCATTAAAACAGTCAAAGCCAGCTCTCAGCAGCTTAGTCTGAGGAGGTCAGAGTGCCTGAAACTCAAGTTCTACCTACATCCAAGGAGACCTGGTCATCTCCAATCACTCCCTCCCCCCGTTCCTCTAGATAGTCAGTCTGACAGGGTGCAGTCTGCCCAGAAAGTGATGCTTTCTCCTCTCTTCTTGGCAAGAGTGTTGTATTTTGCACACAGTATGTAAATAATCATTGGAGCAGGGCTGCACTTGTAGGACTTCTCAGCTGAGAACACTGAGCTCTAGACTGTGGGGTGTTTCCAAAGGCCACAGTTCCAGGCTATTTATTTATGCTGTTCAAACTAGAAGGATTTAAATTAAAAGACAGAGAGTCACCTTCATGAGCATGTTGTGCAGCCTGGAGATGAGACTATTTGTTTAGGAGAGATGATGTATCAGTTATCTGCAGGCAAGAAGGAGTTGAAAATAAGTGTCCTTTGACCCATGATGTCCCAATGACTGGCTAACCCACTGTCTACTAAACTGCTTTCATCAGCTCTGTCTCTTTCTTCATCATCTCTAAGACTGGACCTGAGAATTCCTATCAATCTTGGTCTGCAAGCATTACTACGACCTTGTGACTGCTCTAATCTCCCTCAGTGGCATTAGAGTCTGCTCTTCAAACACAACCAAGGGCTGCACAGCATGAGGAAAGTGTCATGATCTGGGTCCCTGCAAAATATGGTTTTGAACAGACGTCTGATGCATCCACCTAAGGTCAGACAGTGTGAATAAAATCACAGCATCTTTTACTAGGTGGAGAAAACTCAATCTGGAGTGTGAGCAGCGTACAACACAACTGTATTAGAATCACCCAGTGTGAAAACTTAAGGCTGATTGAAAAGAAAGGACAAAAATCAGTCAGAATCCACAGAAGGGGCGAAGTTACCAAAAGCACTTTAAGAAAAGGATGGGTTTAAGTCTATCTGATTTCTGCATTTGAGTCACATACTAGGATCTGGATGCCCTTGAGCTACAGTGCTGATGATTATTCTTCCTGCTGCTATCAGCACATCCAAGGTCACTTGCTCTGCTTCATCCCAGCAGGGTCAGGAAGACACTGCTGACTCACACTGCTTCAAGCAAACACAGAGGGGTGGATTAGGGGCAGGTGAAGTCATAATATCCATTACAACAGCTAAGACAAGGCCCTTTGGTGAATGGCCAGTGGGTCCTCACGTCATTGCCTAGAGCATTGCCAGATTTCCCAGTGGACTTTTCCAGTTGCCCAATGCACACAGCCACCCAGAACATCCACAGAATGGTTTGACCTGGAAGGGACCTTAAATATTATCTAATTCCAAAGCCCCTGCCATGGGCAGGGACACCTTCCCTTAGAGCAGGTTGCTCAAAGCCCCAACCAGCCTGGTTGGATTTCCCCTCTTTACCCCTGACTGTCAGCATATGAACACAGAAAATTAGACACATGATCAAAACTTGGTTCTATCAGATGTTTTTGAAAGATTTTTGACCAAATGTTCTGTTTCCAGATAATTATGTTGTATATTTCACATTGCCTTCCAGTTGTGAAGGGAACAGCTGGACTCTTAGGGTTCATTTCCTCCCTGGTGGAGCTCTGGCTGGAGCTCTTTGCTCTAAAGGATGTGTTCACATCCCACCACAAGCTTAACAGTGTTAGCACCTCTGATTTGAAGCTCTGCAGCCAGACCAGCCCTGACATTCATTTTTGTTGAGCAGGAAATTCAATCTCAACCCCAGCAGTTTTTCATATCTAGCTTGGTGTCTGTGTGCAGAGGTGAGGAATTTCACTTGCCAACACATGTGAGCATGCATGCCCATGGGCAGATCAATACAGCCAGAATAAGGGTTCACTATCAAATTCTAGCATCACTCTAAGCTTTCATGCCAAGAAAAATTACCCAGGAAAATTGAACAACTACCTACAAGTGAAGAAAACAGAAATGAATGAAAGTGCAGCATTCTCCCCGAGTAATTCAATTTGTCCTGTCCTCAGCTTTCTCCTGTGGGATTTCAAACCCCTTTCAGTAGCCTGAAGAGACTGAAGCAGAGGCAGGGTGACCTACCCCTCTCACCACTCCTCGTTTTGATCCCTGATACAAGCAGTTTGCATAACTTCTTATTTTTAGCACAGATCTTTCCAATGGAGTGAACAAGAGAAGAATTAGGCCAATGCTGAGCACTTGTGAAAAGCCCACCTACAGTATTGTCAGGAACTGACCATTCCCTGGGAGTTGGAGGAAGAGCAGATGACTTGGAATCCACAACCTACATCCTATTAAGATATCACAGTTCACTTTTCCCCATGTAGCTTGCGAAGAAAGGAAGATTGTAGATTGCAAAATGTGTCTGTACTTCCCTTTGTCGATGCTGTTTTAAGAGCTGTAGAGAGAAAGACCCAGAAAAGCCTAAGGGGACAATTTTGACAGAATTCCAGCTACTAATTCTTCTAGGCTTTATACTTCAGTGCTGCTCTCCAGTGTTTGTCGTATCTGCACGTAGGGTGGGGAATTATTCCTCTTCCTTCACCTTTTCCTTTCCTGATTGAGGTGTATTGATTTTTCCCTTCTCTCTGGTTGATATTACTGTTACACTCTCATCCCAAAATCACTGCACCTTTGTCTCCCTGCCTTGCCAGACAAGGGTCTAGGGCTCCACACTGCTAAATCCTGCCAGAGGTTACAGAAACCCTGGAATGGCAGTCGCTGATCTCGAAGCAGGTGGGGAGGTCAAAGGCGAGGGAAGAAAATATGACAAGCCCTACCTTGTGGGGGATGCAGTCAGGGCTCAGCCATAGGAGGCTGTGAGCTGAGGACTCCTTTTGGGGGTGTCACCATCCCACTGACTGCTCCACAACAGGCACTCAATATCACTGCAGTGGCTGCTGAGCTGCCACTGCTGCTGGCGACACTGCTCATTATTATCTCCCTCTTACCATCTGCTTGTTTTATGGATAGCTTGCCTTTTGCTTTCCACTTAGGCTAGGAGTTTTGGGGGCCCTAATTCTTCTTTGGAGTCATTCTGTCTAGCACCAGCTGAGACAACAGCTATTGATAGCACTTCTGTGGAGGGGACACTCCTCTGACTTCCACCAGGGTCCTTGCCAGAGGACAAACATTACCCTTTGACTGTTCATCTTCGGATCTGAAAGTTAGGGAGAGTTTTGTGCAAAGTCTGACACTAATGCAAGACTCCAGGATGGCTGGTCCAGGATGGACTGTCCTGCCAGGATGCCTCCTTTTCCCCGACAGCTGGAGAGCTGCAGGCAGTAGCACTGGGGTGGTAACATGGTATTATATAGAGTGGGCATCCTACAAAATGAATGAGCGTTTCTCTTCGAGGGAATGAAAGAATTGTAATCCCAGATCCAGAAAATTTGGAGCTCAGGAGCATGCTGTGAAACTGTTAATAAAGAAATATGCTTGCTGCAAATGGCATCCTAGCCTTTCTTTAAATGTTGGATAGATTTGGGGCTAAATCTGATTTCAGATACAGAATATATATCCTATATCACAGCTTCTCCTGTAAAAGCAGCTGCTAAGCCTGGCCACATGTGTACACAGCTGCTGATTTTATGACACATGCAGTGATAGGCACCTGAGAAACTGAGATCAGTGGAGAACTGATAATGTGTTCTTGACACCACAGAGTGTGAAGGGAATTTACAGCGAAAAGAGATAAAGTAAAAACATTAAGTGAATTCAGGTCTCTGAGTTAATAGCCACAGCATCTTCAGTCCTTTATTCCTCCCGAAGTAGGTAGGTAAGGGAGCAGCGATGCAATGTTTGCTGGAGAGCTCATTAGCACTAATGGTATTGTGATATCAAGCAGAGCTGAAGGATGAACTTCAAAAAATCACCAGTGAAGGTGACTGGAAGGCAGTTTTATCACTTGGAAGTAGAATAAAACTTGAAAAATTGAAACTGGTTCTCAGACTAGAAATCCCAAGGCATTTCCTTTTGGAAAGATAGGAAACTGTGGTTGCCAAAATACACGTTCCCTGGGATCTCAACCACTGTACAAGTGAGATAGAGCCAGGCACCCCAGAAACACCTGACTGCCGTCTGCATCACACCTGCCATTCCAGTGTCCCACCAGGAGCACCACAGAAGGACAAAAGGCATCCTTGGCTACCCCATCCTTCCCCTGTCAACCTGGCAGGAGACAGGAGGTGTTCAACACGGAGCTGCCAGGCCTCTGGACATCCCAGGTCCAGGATTAAGAGAGCAGATGGCTGCAGATCCAGAGACCCAGACATCATAGCACCCTTGGTGAAGGCATCCAGGCCCCTGGTGTCACAGCCTCCCAAGGTCTGTGCTCTGAACTTGGTCTGCTCTGAGTAGTTAGACATCTGGGAAAAAAACCTGGCAAGCACCCTCTGTCTGGCCTGCCTGCCCTTCACAGCCTGTCAGAGGTTGGTTAAAATAATGCAGGTTGATTTTGGTGGACTACTTAATTCCAGTGAATGATTGGACTGAGAATTTTTCTTGCCAGCTTTCCCTTTCAGCTCAGTTTATGGCCCTGTGTGTGCTGTTCTAGCAGCTCTGAGGAGTTTGCAAGCAAAAGCTCTAATGGATTTTATTGTTTAGATTTTTTTTTTTCCGGATAGGCACTTTCAGAGTAAAAATAGAAGCATTCAGGGTATTTAGGATAGAAATTAAAAAGCTAAACAACACAAGGTTCAACTGAAGCAATAGTTCAGTTCCTAAAAGACAGTTAAAGTACCCGAATGGCACTGGAACGATGGTAGCTAGATAGTGAATTATCTTTAAAACTCCAGGCTCAAGAACCTATTGGAATTTTTAGTAGCAGGTTTTTGCTAAGAGAGGCAGCAGCAGGGATTAAAGGTGTGACTGTGTTTTTTGTAGGGTGACTGGCCAGGCTGAATTATTAAGGGCATTGAACTCCAGAGTAGAATGAAAATAACTTTGGAGTAAAGGTGATCTAAATGGAGAGCTTTAATTTTAAAGCCTTTGAACTACAGGGGTGGATTAAGGTCACGTTTGAAAGATTAGATTCTGCTGCTAGAGTTTTGGCTTTGTTTCAAATGACAAACCCAAGTGCAAATAACTTTCAGCTCTGTGGTCCTCTAAGAAAGGCAAGTGTGAGTTCAGAATCACGGCACCGACCACGGCACCCTCCTCAGGCACAACAAATAGCATCAGCTACAGCACAAGCTGAAATCAGCTGAAACAAGCCAGACCTGCACATGCTTAACTCACTGAAGAGAGAACAAAGAAGAGTCCGTGTTGTTCACCCCCAGCCTTTCTCAAGGAGACAACCAAAGGAAATTCCTTTTACAGCCTCTCCTGAGGCTTCAGGAACTCAAACACTGGCCCCTATGTTTCTATCATTTTCCACAAATTCAGATTTTTAGGATGGCTGTGTTTGGATCTGTCCTCTGGCATTCCTGGTATTAGAGGTTTTATATCCATATTTTAGCTACAGCTAGTGCCACATACTCATCTTTCTTGTTTTGATAACTGGAGATGTTGATTTTTATTCTGTTAGCCAGCTTCAGCTCCTGCTTTTCATACCTCTGCTTTGCTTTCTAGTGACTGGATGAAGTTTCCAGAGGTTACTTAGTCCCTCATTGTGGTAGAAGTGGAAAGACACGAGTTTGTTTCACTTCAAACCCACTTTGATTTGCTTCAATTTGTTTCTTGGTTTGGTTTGTTTGTCTGTTTTTTTCACACCTTGGTCAACTGATTTAATGGACTTTGCTCTAACTTACAATAACCCTTACAGATAAGCAGTGTTCTCTCAGCTGGGAGAAAAATAGCCTGGAGAAGTGTTTCAGTGCTTAAAGGAAGCCTACAAGAAAATGGGAGAGGGACTTTTTACAAGGGTATGTAGCATTAGAGCAAGCAGTAATGGCTCTAAACTGAAGGAGGGTAAATTTGGATTAGATTTAAGGGAAGTCTTCACTCTGAGGTTGGTAAGACGCTGGAATGGGGTGCCCAGAGAAGCTGTGGATGCTTCATCCCTGGAAGTGTTCAAGGTGAGGTTGGCCGGGGCTCTGAGCACCCTGCTCTGGTTGCAGATGTCCCTGCTCCCTGCAGGGGGGTTGGAACTGGATGATCTTTAAGGTCCTTTCCAGCCCAAACTACTCCATGATTCCATGATTCTATGGTTCTACAATTCTATGATTTCTTTTCAAGAAATAGGAGAGAATTAGAGCAAGATTATGTGGGAAAGAAAAGGAAGTTCCCAAGCACCCTACCCTCATGCTTCAATAATCCCTAGCACAGCTCTGCAGCCCATTCCAGCTCAGCAACACTTTCACTTTGCTGATCCACAAAATACCTCTGCTCTTCCCACAGTCTCCTCCTTCATACTTCATTTGTTAGAGGTGCTGATGCAACACAGCACAGCTACCTCCGTGCCCAGCTCTGGATTTAGGAGGTGGTAATAAGGACACCCAGGTCTGCTAGCATCCACAATCAAGCAAAGATTTAGCTGGAAGCCAAGCAAATTCTGATGCTCTCTAGTCACACATGAGGACAGACCTGTGCAGCCAAGAGCAGGCAGAGCCCTCAGCAGCATGCTGAGCTAGTGAGGTCAGTGCTGCATCCATACAAAGCACTCACTTACTTGGTTTCCCAATGAGAAATGTCTCTTCTTCACTCTCAGAGAAGGGCAGAGCAAGATGTGTTCTAGCAGTCTTGAATGGCTCACCATTTGGGTTCCTTCTGCTGCAGGTCCTGGAGCTCCTGCTTGAGCAGAGATTGGTTTTATGGGGCCAGAGGTTCAGCTCAGGGAATTTCATAGACCCTTTAAATTCATGTCATAGTTTCTATGCTGTATTCAAACCTATCAATACTTCAATAGGTGGTGTACAAATGATTAGTCTCACAGGCTCCTTCTTTGTGGTACAACTCCTTTTAGCTTTAGAAATCAAGGTGATATTCCTAATGCACCCTCTCTCAGCCACTTCGATAAAAATCAGCTGGTGAAATACTATTGAAATAAATATTGAACATAGTTCCTAAATAGTCTGTGGGGTTATGTCTTAAACGAAGTCAATAATAAAGCAGATACACATTGGACTTCAGCCAAGTGGATTGATTTTTACCTTAAAAATAACACATGGTTTGACTTGTGCCTTCTTACTATAGCTGGTAAACTAAACAATATTCCATGATCAATTGTCATTTACATAAATGAATTTTTGCATCTAAATGTGTTGAGTAAACATTGTCTCTTGTGTCAATACCTGACTCTATAGGTGTTAGGAAGTGTCCCCAGGTAAAAACCTCTAGATAGAATAAAGAGAATCCCTGTGCATAGATATAAGAGTGATTAAAACCTTGACTGTATGTAGCTGTTCACGTTCTCCTGGTGAGCCAAACTCTAGAAATTACTGTTAGCTGTAGGACATAGTTAAATCTTGACATGTGAAAGCCAGATGTAATTATCAGAGTGTCAGCATAATTTTTTCTAGTGCAGAGAATATGGAAAGGAAGAATATGCTGTAGGTAATATGATTTTCTCTCATCCTTCCTGACCTGTATCCTCAAGTAGTTTTGGAAACAAGGCAAGGTGAATGTGCTCCTTTTTCCCTACAAAAGGAATGGTATTGAAAAGAATTGGTAAAAAGCAGGATCTATGATTAACATTAACAGGGGGAGTGTTAAGGCAGAGTCCAAATCAAATGCATGGAGCATCCCTGCTAAGAGCACCACCAGCAGCTTGGACCCAGCAGCTTTGTTCAGTCTGGGCTGAAGAGGCTGAAACCTGTGAGGCAACCCCTGCTATTTCCAGCCTTGATAAATTTTATCCACTGTCTACAGTCTATGAGAAGAGTGATTTCATCAGCAACAACTCTAAAACCTCACGTTCCTGACACCAGTAGTCCACTTTTTTTTGTCCTACTTCTACTGCAGTTAAAGAGAGGACAAAGCAGACATACTCTTCACAGGACTGCTGGAGGATCAGAGAGCCCAGTGGGGACACATGTAGGGTGTGCTGGCAGGTGACACACGCCTGGCCTCCAGAACTAGCTTTCAATTTTTTCTCAGCTTTCTCATATCTTTATGATTCTAAGAAATATTTAATTTAACATCACAAAGAAGAATGAGGCACCCAAGTCTCTCTGATCAGAGCTTAAGACAACCTTTTGCTTCAGGATGAGGACGTATGCAACTGGTCATAGGCTCCCTGCAGAGTCCTCTGAAGAGATAGTCCACACACACACTTCCTTGGAAGCAGCTGGGCTTTTCCCTGTTGGAAACAGGATGCTGTGCTAGATGGACCATGCCTCATCCACCACGGCAGTTTTTGTGTTCTTGTCTGCTCCAGGAATGCTTCAGTAAACTGTGTCAGGAATCTGGGGCCAAATGTGACAATGAATCCTAAAAACAATGTTCTGCTACAGAAATTGCCCGTGGCCAGCAACACTGACCATGTTTCCTGACATGAAAAAGAGGAATACTTAAATGCTCTGCTGGCAGTGTATCAGAGAAAGAGGCTGATGGGGCTTGCTGAAGAAACATTCTGAATAGGAGCAGCATGTGTGACATCTAAAGAGAAGAAAAAAAGGAGAATGAATCTGAGCAGAAGCAAATTAGAAATGGCAGAAGTTCAAATCTCTATTTTTAAAAAGATGTTTAAGTGTCTGAGTGCTTCATGCCTTTCAGATCGCTTTGATCTGCTTCTTTAGTTGGGTTTGATTATGTTTTAGATAAGTTATGTTGCCTCTGTTAGTAGAGAGAAGGAAAAGTCCTATGTTCAAATCAAATTTTAAAAGATTTTTTAACCAGTAGCTGGCCCTGAATACAGATGTGTGAATCTTAGGCTAGCATCCATAGCAACTATCAGTATTTAACCCATGCAAACCTGATGCCATTTCTGCAGCATGGTCTACCCCAAACTTTAGAAAACAGAATTTTTCTCAGGAAAATGAACCCAGATCCTTCTCTTCACCTCTAAATCTCCAAAGTTGCACTTAAAGCCTGTCCTTTTACTTTGGAGATATTACAAGCTGCAAGCAGTGGTAATCTCAGCTGTTACCCCAAGTTCCTAACACAGTAGCCTAGATGTTGCTGACTCTCACCATTTTCTGCAATCTCATGCTTATTTATAACAGCTACAGGGTGTTCTGGACTGGCAATGCTATATATCCAAGGATCAGAGACAGTTTGTTTCCTTTGGCCTCTATTTTCTGCACATTATGACATCCCCAGATGTGTTACATACATGATTTTGGTATTGTTAGGTAACACTGGGAAGTGGGGTTTGTACCCTGCTTGATGGTACAAGGAATGGTGACTGGATTGCCCCAGACATCACCTCCTAGGTGAGTATTGTGGGATATATTTATCACTGGTGAACCCAGTCACAGAACTACACAGTGGTGATGAATGCACAGTACCTTGAATATGATTGGAGGGAAAAAACTCCCCTTTTTCCCATTCATTTTATCATTTCCATGATCTTCTGGTATCCCATCTCAGCCATCTGAGATTCCCTCCTCACGTGTGAGGAGGTGGCACCATGCCCAGAAAGGCAATAGCTCTTGTTTAGTCTTTTCCTTGCATGTTTTGGAATGAGGCCACTAATGAAGCTTGCTAATTTGCATGTTGATATTTTTCCTTCCCCCACCCCCTTTTTCCCTCTCTGTTCCCCTTCTACTTTTCTCCCTCAGTCCGAGAATTTCAAGATAGCTTTTCAGGGGGGACTGTTTTCCAAGCTTTCATCTCTACCTCCCTCCGCTGCGCTATTGTAAATGGCTTTGTTTTTCTTTAATGGATTTTCTTGTAGCAGTGAATAATTGTTTGGTTCACTGCTTCGTTTTTCATGCTTCATTTGCCTCATGTTCAAACTTTTGCTCTCCCTCGAGCAATTCACTTTTGTTGCTTCTGCTTTGCTCTGCAGCCTGTGGCTAAGGCGAGTGCTCAGCCTGGAGTTCAGGCTGGGGCTTCTCAAGGCAGCAGCTGTGCTTTGCTTTACTTCTGGTTTGCTGGTTTCTGTAGCATGAAAGCATCATTTTCCCAGCGGTGTTTTGTACAACTGGCTGGTGAGAAGGAGCGTGGAGCAGGTGGATTAGCCTGCAGCAGCTCGGGGGATTGGCAGCTGGTGGCAGTAGAACAGGCAGAAATGCCTTGGCTTTGGGATAAAAGCCAGAGAGTGAACTCTGAAGACTGGTAGGGTCCATCTGCTGATTGGGCTTCTCTTCAGCTGATCTTCAGAATCTACTTCTTACTCAATACTTGTAAGTCCTTTCTAACATAAATGACCTTAAGCAATGTGGCACCATAAGTATGACCATATGTGTGAGCATTTCTACTTCAAAATATACTAGAACAAGACAAAATTCCAAAAACATACAAGAATAAGGATCCTGATTTTCCTGATGAATTGAAAGGTTGCATCTATATGGAGTGGTGGGAACGCATGGTGATTCTGTCCTCTTTAAAGTGATTCCTGGATGGAGTTTACAACTCCAGTTCCTTCCAGACCAGGCACCCCTTCATGTGAAAACAAGGGCATAAGAGAGGGGAAGGGTCTCCTGTGTGTTTTGATCTGGCTCAGAGTTAGGGCTGGACCCCTTATGTTCATGGTCATCTGGCCCTTGGAAATGATTTCACTAAGGGCAAGCAGAGCTGACCAAATATCACATGTAATGACTTCTCTGAAATACAATATTTCTCCAGCAACTTCAAGAATTTGGTCAGGTACTACAAAAATGGTTACAGAATAATGACATTTCACCACCTACCTTTGCCCTTTTCTCCACCACGTTCCTTGTAGCAGATGACAGCTCCGTGGAGGGTACGTGGATGTCAAAACTGCAGGCACACTGCGTATTCTTTTCCAGATGCCACAGCCTAAATTCTTCAGTTTAATCACTCTGAAGGGAAACAAAATAAGAACACTAAGATGAATAGTGTATTTCATGCAGAAGTTTACAGAGGAGCCAGCTATACCTTTTTGCTAGTAATGGCTTATTCTGGTTTATTAGCAAGATTTTTTGGGTACTTTTTCCTTAAGAATTCAGTCAAGACATGAACAATATGTAACCTTATATCAAAGAGAAATAGGACTGATGTCAGCAAAGCTTTTCTTCCATAAAAATTAAGAGAGAAGGAGGCTGAGGGAAAATCTAAGGAAAGAGGCAAGAATAAACAAATACCTGTAAAAAAAAAAGCTAATCTGGTAAATGCATTATATAGGTATTATTCTGGAGAGCTCCTATGTCATCTTGGCAATAACATATTAGGCTGGAAGGAGGAAACAATGTGGTGCTCTCCACAGTCACCCGTTAACAGAGCGAGCCCATGTTTCCAAGGGAAACACAGCCCTTGTCTCAGATCTTATCTCCTTCTGCAACCTGACTGATTTAATTTCAGGCTAGACTACACTGGTGTAGTTAAACCAGAGCTAAGGTTTGTGATGAGGTTTTGTGGATATAGACTAAGCTGATATACAAAATAAAATAAGATCTAAAAAGCTAAGGTGAGATTGAAACAAAAATCCAAACAAGATTTAAATATTGCTTTGAATGAGGACCTAGAAACACGACTGACTGACAACAACATACCAGTTTCCATCCTGTTGCTACAGCAGCCACCCCAACAGCCACTATGGCTCTGCAGACGCACTCACCGGCTGTTCCTCGGTTACCTGTGTGCCCAAGCATCAAAAGCAAGTTGGCAGAACCCACCACCCATGTATAAGACCACCTATCCTCAGGGCTGCAGCAATTTCAGACGAGCTTTATGTCACCCAAGGATTTAATGCATAGAAGTGAAGGCCACTGGAAGATTTCCTTTGCAACTTCCCTGGTTTTTTGTTTGGTTTGGGCTTTCTTTCCCTGTCTTGCTGTTGAAAGTGGAAGGTAAAGGGGAAATGAAGGACAGAAGCAAGAAGAGGGAAGGAAGCCACTCTTATGTTTCCCAGATTGAAGCAGCTGCAAATCTTCTTGACCTTCGTGTGGACTGTGCAAAAGAGAGACAAAATTACCCCCCCTCTATGCCCTTTCAATATAGTCAAGGTGGCTGCCCAATTAGTGCTGTGTGCTCAGGATACAGAATGGAGGGTTCTATTTAGGCACAAACATCTCCAGCTCTGTTGAATGAACAGCAACTAATTCCAACTTCCTCGGGCTGCACGACCAGCTCCTATTAACAGTAATTAAAGTGAAGTATGTGCATTGAGGGAGAACAGCTGTAAATGACAACAAGATGGCAAGCCTGCTTTCAATCCCTCCCAAACAGTTATCCTCACCTTACAGCTTGAAGTATTTGCCTGCAAAATGTCTTCAGAAAGTTTTAGAACTTGTCTTTGAAGGGGAAAAACTTTCAAGTGATACCTCTGCAGTTGCAGGACATTGGAACTGACTGGATGCACTAGATCCAGCAGAACCTACAGAATAGGTCATGTAAATAAACAAACAAAACCTAAGAGACCCCAACTAGCACAAAAAATCCATTTTTGGAGGCCACAAAATAGGACCACAAAGTTGATTTATGCTCTGAGATTGCATGACTTCAAAAGCCATGCGAAACAGGATGGGGACTTAGTAGTTGAGGGGACTTCCAGTAGTCACACCATGAAGCTCTACTTCAGCATCTTGATCACCTCTGGAATTGTACAGACCTCTGAAGGGTGCTTGGGATTTTTTTCTTCAGGAATATTTGGGGTACGTTTCAAGTTTTTACAGGGAAATTTGATTATGGCTTGATAACAGCAGTGTCCACTGATTGTCAATGTGAAATTATGTCCCATGGAAGAAATACACTTCTTGCTTCTCACTGGGAATCAGCCCAAGCCCATAAAGTTGACAACAAGGAAACATGAGATAAATTCAAAAGTAAGTTTCATTTTTGACTATTGTAGTTGAGAAAGCTCTCAATTAGTAACCATTTCTAAAGGCAACTCCAAGAAAACACTACTAACATTTCTATTGTTATCAATAGAACTAGTCAATGTTGGCCAAACAATAGAAAGTTTGAGTAGATTTTACTAACTTTATGACAGTTATGATCTGTAGAAAAGATTCCTCTTTTCAGAGCACTAAAAAAAACCCACCTTTATTATGCTTCAAGCCCAAGGAAAAAGTTCTACTGCTCTGAGTAAAAATTTCTGTTTAAATCCAACATACGGTGCTGAAGCTAGATAGGAAAAGGAAAGATGCTGAAGGTTCCACAGAAGGCTCCTCAAGATGCTTTCTTGTCCTCTCCACACTCCCATCCTCTTCTCTACCTCCAGCCAAGGATAATAAAGATCACGAAGTTCCTACCCCCCTGCAGGGACACCTCCCACTAGAACAGATTGCTCAAAGCCTCATCCAACCTGGATTTTAATACATCCAGTAATGGAGCATTTACAGCTTCCCTGGGCATCCTGCTCCAGTGCCACACCACCCTCACAGCGAAGAGCTTCTTAATTTCCAGTCTAGATCTACCCTCTTCCAGTCTGAAGCCATTACCCCTCATCCTATCAGTACAATCTGCCTGAAAGAGCAGCTCTGTGTTATCAGTGAGACTCTCGTCCTGTTGAAGTAAATTGTTATGTCTGTTAACACCAACGGGGCCAAGATTTCATCCTAAGCCTGTGCAATGCCTCATCTTTCCAGGGTTAGCTCCTTCTTGAAACAAAGAGGAGGCATCTGGCTCAGACCCTGTTTCTGGTGTGTCTCAGATAGAAAGGAAAATAAACAGCCATCCACTGTTACTCCAATAATGGAGGGGGTAATTTATAGACAAAATTCACTCTCACCTTACACCTGACTAAGAGCATGATGTTATATGACAAAAAAAATCTCAGGCTTGTTTTTCTGAAGAAACACTGGGCTGTTCTTTGCTGTCCCTCTCTGCTCCCAAGTACTGTAACAGAACAATCTTTGTTTTTACAAAAGTGCTGTTTCACACAAGCTCTTAGCGCTTGAGGATCAAGGAGAGATGCTGGAAGGTGAAATTTAGACTGACAGAGTCCAAAAGGGCTTTTGCAGCACATTCCATTATTTGTAAATAAATGACCTTAACGCGTGCGTTAAGCAGGAGCCAGCCTTGAAGAAGGGCAATGGCAAAAGCACTGCCAGCTGGCCTGGAACACGGCTCCTTTGTTCCAAATATTACGTATTTATTCTGGATCTAAATGAATATAGGATTTTTTTTTCTTTTTTCTCCACGCTTCTAATAATGAAGTGAATGCCTGCCCTCCCCCAGGGAACCGACACTGACCAAGAGGCAAGCAGTTGTCAGACACTGCCTGCAGCAAAGCTTACAGCTGCTCCAGATCAAGCCGTGCTGAAGAAAAGACTATTAGGTCTCTGGGGACACAGATAATAGACAAAAATGATAATGTATGTGGACAAAAGTAGAGGACAGTAGTGCTTTCTGGGATTAAGAAGCAGAAAAAAAATAATGGTTTTGTTATACCCTTGCAAAATGATTGCTGACTCTCGTTTTAGGGTGACCCCTGACCCGAAGGAAAATAATGGATGGCCCATCTGCTTGATACACAGGAATCCTCAGGCACCATTTTGTCCTATTATGTCAAAACTGGTGCTAGAATTATGAATGTGTTACCATTTGTCTTGCCTTTGTTACGTGAAACAAAGGTACCAGATACTTAACAAAACTCTCCCCCACCTCTTCCAAGTATCACTTCACCTGCAAAGGGATGCAGTAGGAGAGGTCTTCCTCACCTAGTCTTACTTCTCACTCTGTTTTCATTACAGAGGAAGCCATCCATCTCACCTCACAGCAGACCTTTCTTCAATGAACTACGGATGGCCCAAGAGCTGCTAATAGGATAGGGAGACTTTCATTACTGTGCTGGTCATCTGAACCTGGGCCAGCTGGGGAGAGGCTGAAGGGCATTCTTGTTTATCAACTGCATGCAATAGATGAGGGAATCTATTCTGCTGCCCATTTCAGATCGCTGACAGCATTTCCAGCTCTCTCAGCATCTGAGCACAGGATTTAGGAGAATCTGCACCATTTTCCCCTAGCAGCAGCACTGTTCAGCTGAGGTTGAACTGTGCTGAACGAGGAGGCTGTGCTCCCAGTAACTTCACTGATGCTCAAGAAGATCCTCTGGTTGTCTTTACATGAAGAGAGTAATCTAGAAATAACAAAACACTACTCCTTGGATCATAACTTTCAATAGAAGCAGGAAGCTGTTCTTGTAGCCAGGTGTTTTTCTGTACTTGTTTGTTATTTCTTTCATCTATTGTGGGGAAAAAAACCCTAATTAAATTCTCCTAGGCCTGAGCCAGGACACAAGGAGGTGGCATTGCTTATAGAGAACAGGCCAGTGCTCTGCCATTGCAGGCATAAGGGCACCATGCACACTGCCTGAAGTGTCCCTGTGCTTGTACTTTCTACACAATCTGTTCCTGCTGGAAGCATTTATTCTGAGTACCTCTTGCATGCAGCCTTCATCCTGTCCTTTACCCTGCAGCAATCCTGGGCAGGTAGAAGCAAATTGGCTCCCAGCTGCAATCCCAGTCCTTGAGAGTCTCCTCTTGGTTGCCCAAAGACACCCTCCAGCACCATCCAGCACCTGCGAGGGGGCAGGCAAAGATATCTCTCAAAAAACCAAACAGCATGGATTCAAAAGGCATGGCAGCAAGGTGTAATCAAGTCTGCCAAGTAACACAGAGGACACAGAGGATTATTATTTCAATTCCCATTTTTTTTTCCTGTCATTGGGAGCAGACATGTTGCAGAACACCCGAGCATGGTGCACATTGCTAAAATCATCAGCACTGACTTGATGTCCCGTGTTAAATGTGAAAACAGCACCTTGTGTCTGGTCCAGTGATACCTGAGGACTNTGACTGCTGATGGGACAGGGAAGACAGTGTAGGAAAGCAGCATCCATGGGGCTGCTACATGCAATGTGAATACAGCACCTTGTGACTGGTCCAGTGATACCTGAGGACTGTTTGAAAATGACCTGAGAGAGAGATGGGAAAAAACCCCACCCAACAAATGGAGAACTTCAGGGAACAGCACCATAGTTCCCATTATTGTAGAATGTATTGGGTTGGAAGGGACCTCTAAAGGTCATCCAGTCCAACCCCCCTGCAATAAGCAGGGACATCCCCAGCTAGGTCAGGCTGCTCAGAGCCTCATCAAACCTGGCCCTGAATGTCTCCAGGGATGGGGCCTCCACCACCTCTCTGGCAACCTATTCCAGTCATCTATCACTCTCATGGTAAGGAATTTTTTCCTAATGTCTAACCTAAATCTACCTTTCTCTAGCTTAAAGCCATTACCCCTTGTCCTGTCTCTACAAACCCTTGTGAATAAACCCTCCCCTGCTTTCTTACAAGACTTTTTCACACTACGAGTATGCCAAGCTGTATCTGGGATACCAGGTGACAACTCTCCAGGAGCATTTCACTCGGATAAATAACCCTAGCTATGATGTCACCATTTATTTGCTGTGGGGTGACAGCTAGAGAAATCTGACTCATTAGTAGGCACTTTGGAACAAAGCTCAGTAATAACACCTTGCTTTTACATAACATTTTTTCACGTCTGGAACACAGAATGCTCTTAACGATCTAGCAGCATCTTCATTAGGCAGATCCAGCTTGCAGGGAAGTTTAGATGCATAGCAGTTAACTCCCTTCTCTGAAATCACACAAGAGCTCTGACTCAGAGCTGAGAGTACAATTTAGAATAAGCAAGGCCTCATCTTCTTTGTAACCATTAACATACAACCTGTTTTTAAAAAAAACCAACTTTTTCTTTTGGATTTAAAATAGACAAACTCAATTTAACTTCTGGTACATCACTAACTTGATTTCCATGCAAAATCCTCAGTGCCATTCAGTTCTTCAGCTGCCTGAGACAAATAAAGAGCTAAAAATATCCCTGCCTTTTTAGTGATTTATAGGAGGATGAATCACAGGCACTAAGAAGGCGTGACACGCGTGCTGACATTTTAATACAACATTTCCCAGTAAATACCAAATCCTGCCCTCTGGATTTGTAAAACCAGAGACAAAAGCCACGATGCCATTGCAAAGCAGCAGCTCTTCTCTTGTAACATCTGCCCTTCGACTGTAGCTCTTCTGCTCCCTTCTCTATGGGGCCGCAAAAGAACTTCTCCCCAAGACCCAGCTGGCCCTGGCTTGATACCTCAAAGCACAAGGATTCGTAGCTCTTATCACATAGTTGCCCCCTCAGGTCGAGCCATAGATGATGCTCTTTTCAAGAATTACTGGGCTACTTCCTCCAGGGATATCCCGTGGCAATGACCCATGCAGTTAATTAATTGTAAATGGCAAAAGTTGGAGTATTTGTGCTAATTTATGTCTATTGCCTTTCAGTGGGGGTAGTTCTTGTCTTTGTGGTAACCTAAAGGCCAAACCATGTTCAAGCATCAATTTGCATGATATATTTTGTTATTTTATATACTCATCACATTCCCTCTTTTAGTTGTACCTTTTAAAAAGTGACTAGCCCTCCTCATAGCTTTAACCTTTGCATTATCCCATCAACATTTGCCAGATCCTAAGAGAAAAGTGATCAGTGGGGATTATGATATTTACCATAAAGCTCTCTTCATGCAACACTCTCCTAGAAACTGCCCTTGACTTCAACAGGGCTTTGACGTAGGTAACTGCATTCACTGAAACAGAATTTCTCTGCCTTCATCCTATTTTCCCTCCACTTCCTTTTCTAGGGATTGCACAATCCTCTGTAACTGTCTTTGCTAATTTAAATAGTGACTGATATTGGATAAATTTCTTGTTCTGCCTTTATTGATCCCCATTCTCCAGATGTTTAGTACAGAACTAATCTACAGAGCATCACAAATAATCTCTGGATAAAGACTGGTTATTGATTCTTACTCAAATGCTTTGTCACCTTTAAGCAAACTTATATTTTGCCTTTCTAAAATGGTGAAAGTCTCTGAAAGTTGCATGTAGATGCCTTAAACCTCAGCTACTGTTCAGCCAGCTCTATCCAACAGCATATAAATGTAAAAATGAGGAAAATTGACAGTGTTTTTACATAACTGCATGCAGCTATTCAACATGTTCAAGATCCACTTACACTTAAAAATGAATACGATTCTCATGTCCTGTAAAATATGATAATTATATTAATAATCTCAGCACAGGGTGCTTCCTGGGGATTAGTGGCTGCCTGGGATAGTTGGCCTTTGCCTCAAGTGTCAATTCTTCCCACTTCTCCATCAATTCACTGAACCTGTCCTGCCCCTCTTCTGTTATTGCTAAGTAGTAATGATTCTTTTAAGTGTTAATATATAAAACTACTAATTTACAACTTACTAAATTTATGACATGAAGCATGTCCCAATTACTGTTCCTAGTAACCTCCCCATAAACATGATCTTTCCATAATAATTAATGACTGGATAATTTCTATAATGAGAGATAAACGTTGATGTGATAACACAAAGTGGGACCTCTCCCTTTATCTTTTAACACATAGGCTCTGCAAACACCCAGCATGAGAAATGGAACAGACATCCTCATCTTTGAGCAGCCATTCACTCCTGATTTGTGGTCAACCAACCACGGGTGTATAAACGTGGAACAATGTAGAAAGGGATCAGCCTGAAGCATTCAGGCTCCTCTTGTTTGCTTGTGTTTGGCTTGAAATTATTCACATTATTCCAAAGTGTTTGCAAAATTACATCAAATTGATTTAATGCTCACAAGAAATCATGATCTGATGGACAGTCTTATCATAGATAAGGAGGAGTCTGAGGTTTCTCAACAATTATCTCAGCTAAAACGTGGACAGCATTTTTAGGGTCTCAGCTTCATTTTGGCTTTGTGTGCACTGCTCTGCACATCCCTGCTCAGTGCTTGGGCAAGTTTACACCATACTGAATGAGCAGCACCTCTGTGTAATACATTTCATATGGCTGGTTATTTGACTATTATGAAAGAGGTAAAAATACATGATAATGTAGTTGTGACTATTTCTTAGAGTCACTGTGGTGTTAACCCAAAGTGACAGCAAGCTGCTTATACTGGAATTTACCATGGAAGAAAACTGTGCCATGATCATCCTTATACGTTTAATAGCAGATAGAAATTTCTAGTCTGCTTCAAGTTTATTTCTTCACAGCTTCTGTTAAGGTGTACAGGCTTGAATATCCTGAGTTATACACTGATTATTACCTCAGGTGACAGACAGAATTGGCTGACCCAGTATTTGCCTACACAGTCATCTGAAATCCTTTCAACAGAGATACACTGCAAATACAGGCAGATGCAGCTGCTCTTCAGCTGCTGGGAATAAGGATGTGGGACAGGCATCGGGCGAGGAAAGCCACGTTACCATGTGGTGTGTTCCACCTCGATCAAAGTAAAGCCTTTTGAGACAGACAGGAAGGGAACAGAGTATTTCTTCTTTGTCCAATCCATTCACCATGTCGTGTCGTGACAATGCCAGGGAAGTAGTAGGATGAAGCACATGTTTTTCTAACCCAGGGAAGCAGTCCTAAGCAGGCTGGTTATCTGATCCAGGTTTTTTGCTATGCTCATGTCCTACGGTTCATTTGATCAGATGACACAGCATCAACTGGTCCTGTAGCAGTTTTTAATGGTACCTCGCAGAAGATCTTTGATTTTCAGAGCTGAAACCTTATCACCTAGTTCCATTTCAGAACTTGCTGTTCCCTTTGTGAATACACTGTCAAATTCTCTGTGCTTATTTCTCCATCTGTCACAGCTCTTAAGAAAAAAAGTGTATAGAGTTATGTTCTTCCAGGAATAGATCCAGAGGCCATATCAGCCCATCCCTGCTTGTGACTCTCCCCACTGCATCTTAACAAGCCTTAGAGGGTGTAGCAGAACCAAATGATTCCCCAGACACCTGAGAAGTGTGGGATTTGGCCACTGTTGCTGAAGTCAGTTGTAAGGGTGCACTGCTGAGCAGCCCCCATCTGAAGTCTCATCACTTGAAGATTCCTTGGTCCTGCTAAAACTTGTCTTGGAGTTCAGCAGTCAGGCTGGTAGAAAAAGAAGTCCAACAAGAGCAGCTGAATCAGACCTGACTCTAGGTTATGTTTAACTGCTGCACCAAGTACTCGAGAAATAAAGTAAAATAATCCCCAGGCTCTGTTGACACAAACAAAAGGCTTGTTTGGTAAATACCAGTAGGACATTCAAATACACAGGAGCACGAGCAGAATGTTGTCAATGCAAAGAGATGCTGCTGAGCTGACCAGCAGCCTCCTGTGATAACCTGCAGAGCTCTTCCCTATTTTCTCATCTCTTTTCCTGTGGAGAATTTTAAGTTGTATGCTATTGCTAAAGATGTTTTTATTCTTCACTTTCCTTAAAGCCAGAGAGAAAGTGCAGATCCATTCAAAGAGGTGTCTCCTAGAGACACGGACAGGTAGCAAAACATCACGTCATGAGAGGAAGCCTCGTTCTCAGGGTGTAAAATTTTAGTCAAGATGTAATGTGGCATTAAATCAGTGCCCTAAGACACTCAACTTAGGGCCTTTATCAACCAATGGACCTATTTTATTGGTGCTTTATTTTCAGAAAAGGAAAAAGAGGAAGTTCTAAGCTTTGTTGGTTTGGTTTTAGTGGAGTCTTTTAGAAGATGCAGTTTTAAAAGGTTTTATTAAATATTGCTGTGCAATGCTTCAAATGAGCTCCATTGTTTCCCAGAGTGGCAATGTTAGGATAACCAGGTTAGAGATGCTGAAGTCTTCCAACCCCTTTTAAATACAAGCATTTGACAAGTAACCCTTCCATCTTTCATAGCACTGCATTCTTCCCCTTGCCTAACCATCAGTGTGCTCAGGAAGATCCTCACCCTCTTTAACATACATTATCTGGTCTTAGTGATTTCTTATCCTCCTTTGTCTCAGGGGTATCCTTTATCCAGGTTATCACATGGGATGAGAACATGCTCTTGCTTTGTTCCAGATGCAGAAGAGAGGCAGCTATAAAGCATTTCCCAGCTCTCTGAGTCAGTATTTGTGATTCATTGAGTGCAAGAAATAAGGTAGAAACTGAATGTGCCTGTCTGAAAGGAACACAGCCCACATTTGGGAAATCCATGATAATATTAGTTGTAAATGTCTATTATGTAAGATTTTGAGCTGTTTCTCACTCCTACCAACAGTCTGACTGTCACAGTCTGAAGTGCCTAATATGACTCTGTGTTTCTGCAGTAGCACTCTTTTTTTTTCCCTGTTCACTTACTGCAGCTGCATCACTTGCTGTTTGGTATTCAGTGGTAGTTTGGTTTTCAGTGCTGCCAGAACCCAGAATTTGAGAAGGATTCCCACTAGCCCCTCAGAGCTGTTTGCCTGATATTCTCCAAAACAATCTCTCCCCCTGCAAAAGCTGTTGAAAGCTTGATTGCTGACCTGAGAGTCCTCAACAGGTTCTTCAGCTACACTGATGAGGTCCTGCACCTTCAGCAAAAGCCATCTACATTATTAAAATCTGTCACAAAGTTTTCAGAAGGAAAGTGGCACAGAGGGTTCTACCAGGAGTTTTTCCATGAGAAATGTCATATAGGAACACTTCCACTTCCCCCCCACACTACTTTTCCCATGCTCCAAACCTCAGACATACGAGTCTGCAGTAAGCTTTCATCAAAAGTGAACTCTGCAGTTCTGACTCCATTTGACCCCAAAAGAATAAGCAGCATTATGTTATTTCTTTTACTTAACACTTAACAGAGTATTTGAGCAAAATACAGCAGCGACAAATTGGCAAAGTATTCCTTAAGTGTCCTCTGACAGAAACACAAGTGACACTTGGCCAATGCAGTCTTTTCTCTTCACTCACCAAGAGATGTCAATCAAGATGTCTTGCTCCCTGACAGACCGTCCATCTACTGGAAATACTTAAGAAGATTTGGATCACTCTTTTCCCTGTGTTAACAGCATCAACAATGAGCTCTTTATCTAAGGGTCAACAGGTCACTAGCCCGTCAGCTTGCATTACTCATTGTTTCCCTGCAGGGTCCCGTTTCCCTGACCAGCAGCACAGCATGTGGGCTTGATTTGTCCTGGGATCTGTTCTGGAGGGGAAGGACTGGGTGTCTCGAACAAAACCCACGAGAGGTTTTGATGCTTAGATCAATCAAAGAGAGTTCCATTAGGTGTGTTATGGACAGGGCTATGCCAGTCTCTACCCAGCTCAGACCTCCAGCAGGTACCCAGTATGATGGACCTCCTCATGTGTTGCTGTATTGTAACCTGCTACACACAGCCCAAGCTCTCAGAAGTCTGATGAAAAGGTATAAATGGACTGCAGGTGTCTCATTTTCCAAGCATGTTTGGAAAGAAGTGATATATCTTTTAAAAAGGAACCCAAACCAAGAGTGAAGTGTCCAGGACAAAAGAGAAGCTTGACATGGCCTGGAGAACTCAGACTTTCATAGCACAAGGATTTAGCAATCCCAGAAAGGAGGGACTGGAATAATTTCCTTCTTTCCACAGTGGAATCAACAGTGGGGCTTCATGGTGAGAGGTCTGAGGTTCAAACCAGGCTGTGCAGCTCAAAATTAGAAAGAATAAAAGTGACACATGAGGAAAAACAACTCAAAGTAGATGAGTAGTATCTGTGTGTTAGAGAAGCTGAGGGTGACTAGACACAGATCTGTGGGCACCCTTCACGTGGCATCCTCTTGTTACATAGATGAGTGAACAATGAGTCTTAAACTTAAGAGACTTTTGTCACTGTTTCCCAAAGCATTCTTCTTTGGAAGATGAAGCAGTACAGGCTGGAAGATTTCTTTGGATGGACTGTCAGGTGGGTTAAAAATTGGCTGGATCATCAGGACTAATGAGCCTTTTGATCAAAAGCTCAATGTCAAAACATAACAAGTAACCTACAGGCTGATACTGAGGCCCTCACAAGCTTTCGTGAGTCTATGATGCTCTGCTGCATTGCTTTTCTCATGATTCAGCCACAGCACCTTAGATAGCAACATCTGGCAGGCTTTGAGATACCTTTAGCACCATGAAAATTCTTTTAGCCACCTTTCACTGTAAAAAGGAACACAGGTTTACACTTTCCAGATGTCAGGGAGCAGCAAAGGCAAGCTGCTCTGCAAGGGAAGGGGAGTTAGGAGCAGAGTGTGACAGCAAGCAGGAGGGATCTGTGACCTCCCAGCAAGAAGTCAGGAAGTTCATACAGCCAGGGTCAGGATCAGGTCTAGTGATCAGTGTCAAACTTACTCTGGTGACAGCCCTGAAAGGCCATTGTGATCAGGCTGGTCCAGGATCGAGGCAGGAAGTGAAGCCAGCCTGTCAAGATCAGGTCCAGGAACAAGGAGGTATCTGGACCAGACACAATGAGCTGCAGTGTAGCAGAGGCAGGGCCAAGATAAAGAGACACAGCTTGCAAGTAGCTCCTGGGAGAAAGCTTGAAGGGCAGGACATTGCTTCTAGCTTTCTTCACAATGGGTATTAGTGAGGGAGTTAACTCTGGACTCAGTCAATTAGACTTCTTAACTTAGCTGGGGGAGGGGTTTGTGCTCAGGACCCTGACACCAGGAGGATTTCTGCCCAGAGCTCTGCAATCCAGAGCTTAAAGCTGGTGATGAGAGCTTCTCTGGCCCACAGCTCCCTAACCACCTCTGTCACAGGGCAAACACCAATCCAAGGCAACAGGCCTATGCCTTTTCAGTACCTCCAATCCCTTAGACATATCCCACACTAGACAAGCAGCAGATCACCCTATCCAGCCAGACCCCACCATCTGTGGCTGTTTCATCTTAGGTCAGCTGGCCTGACTACCTCCAAGTTTCACAACAGACTTATAGACCCAGCAGTGGTCAAGGCTTAGCTCAGAGGTAGTTACTCTGATGCTGAATATATCCACACCACCCAGCAGCAGGCACTTCTAGGGGTGCAGTCCTGTGGGTCAGGCAGAGTGGGTAGAGACAAGAAAATGGAGCTGAAACATGAGGTGACAGCCAAACCTTGCACTGCCCTTTCCTGAAAGAGGCTGATGAGACCTAGAGGAAAAGCTGTCTTGTGGCATGTGGAATATGAGCAACGCCTCCAAACAGGACCCTCCTTCCATGACAAAAAGGCATCTGCAACAAGAAGGCAATCCAAAAGCAGCCATCACCTAAGGAACTGGTGCTGTGGGTTGTTTTGGAGCATTCAGACTTCCAATTAACAGAGGTTCAGTTGGCCAGTGATTGCTGGCTTTGTGTATTTGTGGTCATGGATAATTACACCATGCGATGAACTAAAATATTCCCACAGAGTACAACTGTATTGATCCACAGCCTGCTTCTAAATGCCATGAAAATATCTTTCAAAGGGCATCAATGAGCAGCCTTGTTCTGAAGAAAACTGTGTTTGATGTGGCAGCACTAAAAGTGTTTAACAATCACTCACTGAGCAATTAGTGGGGGTTGCCCTCATCTTGTCGAGGTTGAAATTCATTCACCTAAGGAATGATACCCACAGAACCTGTGTGCAGAGCTGGAGATCAGTCACTGGAATAGCCACTGGGGCACAGGGCTATTGAAGTCAGATGATTGTTTCCTTGCAGAATTATTAGTATTTTTTCAGGTATGGCACTCTCTGCCAGGGCCAGTAATTCAAGGAGACAAACACCTTAGGGGTACATGGGCTTGGGGGGAAAAGCAGATTTAGAAGACATCACTGTTTAGTCAATAAACCTCATTTTGACTACACAAAGACTTAAACTGTATGCAATGAAGCATTTCATTTTATAATTCTTGCTGCTTCACAGATCTGGCCTTCATCCATCGCCCACCCAAGACAAGCTTAATAGACTCAGGCTGGCATTCATCACTGTCCTCTCTTGAGCTTGACAGCATTAGTATGAGACACCTTTTCCTGTGCTGCCAGGTGAGCAGGGATGATGTAAGGCAGCAGAAACTTGTCAGATCCCATAGCTAAGTACAATTGAGATTTCAAAGCTAGAAGAATAAACTCCTGACTGGCTGTCATGCTTCAAGGGCTGAGAAGTTCTCATCTCAGTTTAAAGCATTAGAAATGATCTTGGCTCTGTCTCAAACCCTTGTTTTGTAGAGTGTCGCTTCTGACTCTAAGACACAAAAGCATTTGCCTTAGCAAAACAGTTTTTCAACAATTAACACACTGCCTCTGAAAACAAAACAAAGAAAACCACCCACCCCACAACTGAATCCTCAAAGATTTGTAGCCTGTTTGCCATAATAATATTCTGATGGTCTTTTCCACTTCCTGATGATTCAAAAATCACACTAAAGAATTAGGACCACTAACATTCCATGCTTTATCCTCAGTCTATGGAGCAGGAAATTTAAGGCAATCAGAGTAAGGATCTTTTTCACTGTCATTTAGCAGTGGCAAAGTAGCAGGATACTGGAATAACCACTCATTTTTGCATTCTCAGAGTGCTTCAACTACAAAGCCTTGCTCTTCCATTGAGCTTTAAAGTCAGTGAAACAAGCTAAATTAGTAATGAGTACATTCACATCCCGTACGTTAGGGTTTCTCTGCTGAGAGGTGGCAACTTTATATGTTCGTGACATATGTTCAGCCATCCCTCCGAGCCTTTGAATATAAACCAGGGATTTAATTTTGTTGCCTCAAATGTGTCACACCAATGGGTTCCCCCGGCAGTTTCTCAACGTGTATGTGGTAGCTGTTGTACATAACATGTTCTCGTGCCCTGTGGTGGGTGATATGCCTGTGCCAAGTATCTTAACACCAAGAACAGCAGGGAGAAAAATGTTCCTTCTGGGATAGACTTTGCAAACCTCAGCCATGCCAGTGCACGTCTGAAAAGGTTCTGACTGATTTTAGTAAGATCACACTTCACCTCGTCCCATGAAATCCTTGCTCGCTCTGCCCTCCTCTGGAAGCCACGGGGTGACACACGGGGACCTGAGGAATCTGCAGTTCACGGCTGTGCCAAAGCAGCTGCAAATGTCTGAGATCAGGCAGGTTTTGAGATGCCTCGTGAAGAAGGCACCGCAGACCATTGATCTGGGGGATGATTATTAAAAAAGCGATGGGGAAAGTGCGCTGGAAGTGAGAGCGAAGCACTGTGTGCTGTTTGGAGCTGGCAAAGGGCTGGGATCCCAGCTTTGTGCCAAAAAATAAAGCACGAGGTGTGCAAGTTGGTAACAAACAAGGCGAGGCTTTGCAAATAAAACTAAAACTGTTAGTGAAGATCCCTTGCCATACAAATAAATAAGGAAGTGAGTCCACTGCGTAGCGAGGATGGGCTAAAGATGAAACATAATCATGATATGGCTCCAGATCCAAACCAGCACTGGGTCAGTATGCCAGATGATGCTGATGGGATGGAAGCAAAGGCTTCGTGGCTAATGGAAGTGTACACACAGACAGAAATGACCACGTCTGGGGGCAAGACTGCTCACCATGCTCTTGAGCAGCATGGCCTTTCGCACACTGGCAGCTGAAACACTCTGCATTTTTAATGAAGCAGGGAGGACTAGAAAGCAGCAAGAACACTACCCCTATATATAAAAAGAGGAGGAAAATTATCCAGAATCGAGCATTTAATCTGAATTAAAGGCTAGCACAGATATTGAAGTAGTGAATATATAAAAGCAGGAAATTAAATAGAAACCAGGATAAAATATAATATGGGTTTAGTGGTTTGGTCAGATAATTGTTATACTTTGATACCAAGGATGACTAAATCTGTGTAAAATACAGAAAAAAATACAGATAAAAACCCACTAAACCCCAAGCTATTTATATTTATATTATATCTATCTATATTGTGGCTAGCTACCAATACATTATAATTCATGTAAATAATTTCCTTTTTGAATTATATTTCCTATAGGAAGTAAGAATAAATTAGATCAGAAGCAACAGAAGAAGAGAAACAATAATTGGTCTGGAAAGAACTGCCATTAGTGAAAATCCTTAAGCATTTGGGATTGATTTTTTAACATCTTCATTAATGACTCTGGGATAAGAAGCTGGCGTGTACTAATGAAGTTTGGTGATGACACAAAGCTCAACAGAGAGGCAGACTAATATCGTACAGGAAAAACTAAATGACTTTGAGAGTAGAGTATTAGAAACAGGGTGGAATTTAATTGCATAATATGCAAAGTCATGCACTTAACGAGCTTATAACATGAACTTCTGCAAATTGGGAGTTTCAGCTGAAGATGACAGGAGGAGGGAGATGGTGGGGCACTTGCTAATTGCAGGAGGGCTGTGAGCCACCAGTATGGAGTGGCCATGAAAAAATGAAGTTCCACAACTGGAAAACACCTTTCCTGGTATAGACAGTAAAGCCAGGGATGTGTTTGTGTCACTGCATGAGACACTAATCAGAAATCAGGTGAAATATCACCTCTTTTCCTTAATTGACAAGGGCAGTCTCAGATGGGACTCAAATCAGCTGCTGGGATTTTCTTAGAGCTGGAGACAGGAATTTTCTTCTCTATGAATACAAAGACAATAAAGCCACATGAATGTCCCCATCCTCCCTGTGGGCCTGGACCAGTTCCCTGCACAGTGCTGTGCCCTACCTGATGGGCTCATCATCCCCTGACAGCTCAAGCCCATCGTGCAAGAGAGATGAGTCCTCCCAGACTTCGTTTTCTTGGTCTAGAAAAGTAAAATTAGCTAGAAACTTGATCACTCTATAAATAACCACTGGGGTTTGTAGCTGCCCTGTCCTGTCCCTCAGAAGGGCAATATTAAGGAAAAAGTCCCAACAAACAGGGAGAAAATCAAATAATCTCAAGCTGGAAATAAAGAGAACTTTGTAACCAACAGAAGAGACATTTAGCTGTAAAATTATGGAGCAAAGCAAACTTGTTTTAAAAGAGAGCTCAAATAATTTAGCATCCTCTATTCACATTCTTTCCTAAAATGGACCCAGAAAAACAGCAGAGTACCAACTAGTTGATTTAAATTCACTGCTTGCTAGGGAATGTGCTAATTTTCAACAGGGTATCAGTTCTTTATGGAAAAAAGAAAACCAAAACATACTGACTTTAAGTTGTGGATGTCAGTGATTTTTTCTTTAAAAAAAAAAACACACTTGGCACAGAATTTGTATCATAGAAAATAAACCAAAATTACTGAAGTTCTTTTGTAGTTTCTTTGTCCTTTGCAGTTATATTGGGTAAGGATTTGCCTGCACAAAGACAAGTCAACAGATTGAACTGGGCATTCAGAAATACAGTGCTAATTTCTGGGGTGGGGAAATATTTTCTGTGCAAAAGGACTAATCCTGTCACACTAAAGGTGGTGCAAAAGAGGCAAGATAATTTTTTCCACTAACTGCTGTCAACTATTGATTATTTTATCACTAAGTTATCAATTAGACTGACAAACGTATTCCATGAGGTCTCTTTTGGGCACGTATATTTCACCAGCTCCATGGTTTAGAGGGGAGTACTTTGGAGATCTAAAGTACTTGTCTTCCTTCTGATCCTGCTAGAGACAAGTTACTGCCTGGCAATTTATAACCCTTTGTTAGTGAAGTCTCTCTCTAAAGTCCCTGAGCACTTGTTTTTGAAGACATTTAATTTATTTTCATTTTTAAAATGTTTTCCATCTCCTATAGCCATATGATTATGGAGATTGTCTGGAATTCAAGGAAGAATTTTTAAAAGCATATATATCTTGTGTTCTACACGCCCTGATGTTTTGCCAAACGTTTTACATTTGTCTCTAGCTTTTCAGAGATGCTGAGAAGTACGTGGTTTTCCACAATGTCTCAGGCAAGTAGATACTTGCTATTTCTCTTCATATTATACTGCAGTTCCAGGGGGAAAAAAGTACAGGCAAGAGCAGAGAGACTGTCACACCCAAGTGCCCATGTTGAGCCACTCCATCATCTGGTTATTCACCCATACAGAGCACTTGACACCTCCTGAAGGGTACTGCAGGTCTGGGGCACTTAATGTTCAACAGCAGGACTCGGTCAGACTCTGTTGTGCAACGAGGTGCCCAATACAGAGAGAGCCAAGGCAATTTAATAGCAGTTTCTAGGTTTTTGTCCAGTGTGGACATATTGTTCACTGCATCACAGGGAGAGTGACAGACCAGTCATCTAACCTTGGCCTTAGTGTGGAGAACACTGCTGCGTGTTCTCATGGTATTGATCCTAAGTCCCGCTCAGGAAGGGCCAGGCAGAGTCCTCTAGAAAAGTCACAGCCCAAAGTTAAATCTTGACCTTTTACTAAAGGGGAAGCAAGGCTAATTGTGCTGAGTTAGGCAATAACTGAGCTTTAACAACTGGTTGAATTGTTTCTAGGACTTCATGCCTCTCCAGAGAGGATGGTGTGATGGCTGTGACAGACTCCAACAGAACCTGACAGAGGACTTGCTGCCAGAACCAGATCTCCTTTCTAGAATCACAGAACTGTTTTTGTTGGAAGAGGCTTTTCAGATCACCAACTCCAACTGTTAACCCAGCACTGCCAGGGAACCACTGACACCTGGCCCTCAGCACCACAGCTCCACATCTCTGAAACCCCTCCAGGGATCACGGGGACTCCACCATTGCCCTGGATAAACCTTACGGGGGAAGAAATTTTTCCTCAGCTCCAACCTAATTCTCCCCGGTGCAGTTTGAGGCTCTTATCCTGTCACTTGTTCCTTGGGAAAAGAGAGCAACCCTACCTGGCTCCAGCCTCCTGTCAGGAGCTGTCAGAGCCAGAAGGTCTCCCCTGAGCCTCCCCCTCTCCAGGCTGAGCCGTCCCAGGACCCTCAACCACTCCTCACAAGTCTTGTGCTCTAAACCCTTCAACATCTGCTTGTTTGTTTCCCTCCCCGTCCTTCTAGTACTTTTGCAAACAGTTCCTGAAATCACCTTTCATGTGTATCCATAGGAAAAAATTATTTGCAGTAGGGCACACGAGACATAGAAGAGTGACAAGGGAATATATTTTCTCTCTCATACATACACACACACACACAGAGACACATGTCCCAAAGCCATTAAAATCTGAGCCCTAGGGTGGAGATTTCTCAGGATGTGAGAAGTGACAGTGCTTGGCACTTCTCCAGCCAGCCCTCCTACAGGTTCCTGCTGCATGAGAACAAGCTGATTAACAGTTTTCTGTACCCTGAAGCCAGGGGCACTTAAGGGAAGGNAAACCTTACGGGGGAAGAAATTTTTCCTCAGCTCCAACCTAATTCTCCCCGGTGCAGTTTGAGGCTCTTATCCTGTCACTTGTTCCTTGGGAAAAGAGAGCAACCCTACCTGGCTCCAGCCTCCTGTCAGGAGCTGTCAGAGCCAGAAGGTCTCCCCTGAGCCTCCCCCTCTCCAGGCTGAGCCGTCCCAGGACCCTCAACCACTCCTCACAAGTCTTGTGCTCTAAACCCTTCAACATCTGCTTGTTTGTTTCCCTCCCCGTCCTTCTAGTACTTTTGCAAACAGTTCCTGAAATCACCTTTCATGTGTATCCATAGGAAAAAATTATTTGCAGTAGGGCACACGAGACATAGAAGAGTGACAAGGGAATATATTTTCTCTCTCATACATACACACACACACACAGAGACACATGTCCCAAAGCCATTAAAATCTGAGCCCTAGGGTGGAGATTTCTCAGGATGTGAGAAGTGACAGTGCTTGGCACTTCTCCAGCCAGCCCTCCTACAGGTTCCTGCTGCATGAGAACAAGCTGATTAACAGTTTTCTGTACCCTGAAGCCAGGGGCACTTAAGGGAAGGGGCTGTTCCTTTTTATCCTACAGCTGCAGAGAGGGAAGCGCAGCAGAGAAGGTAATGAGAATTTTTCCAGTAGTCTCCCCTTCCCAATTGTTTCTCTCACTCTTCCTCTTCCCCTCCTCCCTCCATCTTCAATGGACTTGCTCATTAATGGTTGCAAAAGAAAAAATAAATAATAAAACAACCCATAGCTGGAACAGGCAGGAGTGCAAAGCTGCTGCTGAGCAGGCTCCGTTTGCCTCAGGATCGGTTGCTGCATCTGCTTGTGAGGCTGCCAGTCAGGACTGCAGATGATTTAAGCATCTTTCTTATTGGCAATTTAGTTAAACCTGCTGTGCACAGCTAGGTCTTGGGAGAAGGAAGATGAATGCACATTTTAATGACTGAATCAGCATATATTGGGAATCAGGATGGCAGCAGCATCACCTCCCTGGGGTCTCACCAGCTATGACAAGTGAAAAGCCTCCTGCCTGGTAAAAAGTACATGATTGCTGGATGTCCCTCTGCTTGATATATATTCTAGATGGATTGTGCCAGGGCTCCCTGATGACATTAAAGTATGCCCAGCGTTTGCAAGATGATGTTGATACTGTTGAGACCCCGATTCCAGTGCTGCATCCCAGGAGGGATAACACTGTACTGCGGAGTGGCTCCGGCAGATTGTTGCATCCTTTATGTTCCTGTATGAAGTGGTAACGTAAAACATCAGCCTGCTGACAGCTGTAATGGTTGTTTTCTATACACACACTTACCCCCACGGCTGGCTAGTGTAATTTAGTCATGCTGATTTATATCTGCTGAGGATTGCAGCCATAGTGCTTGCCTCTATTTTTGCACATTGATGCATATGCATTCATATGCTTCAGTTTTCAACAGAGAGACTTCAGCTATCCTGAATAAGATTGTGTCCTCCATCTGGTTTTGTTTCCAACAAAAATCTCTGCAGTTATTCAGTCACAAATGGGAAATTATTCCACATCCTCGGTGACGCTGAGATAATTGAATTTATATTGCACATATGCTTGTTTACACGTGCAAGGGCTCACAGCCATTACCACCATCCCTGATTTATGTTATAGCCACCCAAAGCTGTACATGTATTTATGTACATCATTCATTTTAAAATATTTCAGAGAAGTCATCACATAAACTAAGAAATTGGATGAATATCCTATTATTCCCCTCATTTCTAACTATTGCAGTCAAACTATCAACCTTCAAATCTTCTTTGTTACTTCAGAAGTTCTATTCTTACACTTTGTGCTCAACAGTTCAAGCTATTTTGGACAAATGCATAGAAACAAGTTGAAAGAGGAGGATAATACACAACAGACTTTAGGAAAATAAAGAAACCAGTAACACACTGGAGAATGAATCACAGGTATGGCACCAAAGTCAGCACAGTCAGTTCTGCCAAGTTAAACCAACTAAAGATACGAGGCTGAATCTGCACCCAAATTACTCGACACATCTGGGCCTAAAGTCAACATTTCCAACACCCACATAATTAGGCCATTGGAGAGACACTTGTGGTTTTTGAATGCTGATTAATCTTTGGTAGCAAACTACTCAGCATGGATCTACACAATCCCAGAATAAGCCAGCTATGAGATTTAGACCAATTCAGAGTAGGAGGCAAGACCTGAGGGAGATTCTGAAGAATCCAGTTCTGAGAGCTCAGCTTCACCTGACTTCTGCCGCTGGCCTCTAGCTCTACTGAGTCTCCTCACCAGCTCCTGGAATTCTCATGGAGTTGGGAACATTTCATCTTCACCCATCTACACATTCAAGGCCATAACTTTGCTTCTGTACCAGTTACAAGCTATTCTGAGAGTGGCAGAAGTGGCAATTGTGCGTGAACTCAGACGAGTTCATTATCTCCATCAAGAGTAAAAATGGCAAAAAAATGGTCTCTTCTCATTAAATAAAACATATGAGCAATCTATTTGCATATGTTTTGCATTCTTGGATATACATTTTTAATTATTTTAAAGGTTGAGGAAACCTGGGAGGATTTATAACATGAATCCCTCTGAACTGTGATCTACAAGTTACTTGTCCCTTAAGAATAATGATTTACAGGTCTAAGCAGTTTTAGCACTATTATTTTTTAATCTACTGGGACTTTCAATGCAGTTAGTTTCAAAGGAAATAATACCAGATGGTAATTGTAGATTAGGGAAAAAGAATGAGCTCCCAATTAATTATTAAAATTCACTGTTAATTTTAGAAGCTTGCAGCAAATCATTCGTGAAAGAAAATTTAAAGATACAGGGACATCCTATATTATTTCTCAAATTCCCTATTCACAAGCTGTAAAGCACTTTTTAAACATTGGGGAAAGCACATTGAAAGAGTAACATTGGATATATAGGGAATTACATCAAAGATCTGCTCCCTTATATATGCACACCATTCACAAGCTCCAACCCTACAAGAAGCTGAATATCACTATGGGTTTGTGTAATGTGGATAGATATCTGTGTTTGTCTGAGAGCAGAGTGAAAGCAGTTTTCAACTTTTACATTCTTTACTGCAATGAATTAAAAAAAACAAAACCAAACAATACTGTTTAGGATCTTCGGATGAATGAGGAAGTACTACCAGAGCTGCAAAGATGTGCAAACTAGCTCCTAGCTCCGTGGCATTTCTTGGGAGTCAAAAATAGAGCAAGAGGCTATATGTTTAATGTCACTGAGTGAAGAAACTGTTTTGCTGTAAAGAGAGTAGATTCAATAGAAACTATTTATCATGCCTAGACCATGGAGAAACCAGCTTCTCTGCCCTTCCACGGCCTCCTTCATAGTTCAAGTACATAGATCTTTTCTACTGGTGGTGAAAATATACATTCTCTTCCCAAGTTTGTTATTTCACCGCTCTTCATTAAAACAGAGAATCAATATGTTTGATGACAGGGAAGGTCAAGTTAGAATAAATTTAATATTAAGTTCCATTTTACTTTCAGAAAAGGCTGTAGAAAATACCCTCCCCCTTCCAAACTGATCTGATCCCTCCACATGTTCAGTCAGTTCTAATGCCTTCAGTGTGATTACAGGCACATTTTTCTCCCCTTAGCTCTGCATATTCAACACTGCAAATGAGAACAGCCTGCACACATCAGCAAGGGACTTCCTAATTTCTCAGACATATCTTTATGAAACAGGAGGTTTTATACCTTCAACACTGTTCTGTCTGTGGTCATAACTTCATTTGAAATGTAGTGACCAGGACAATGCAAAGAGCAAGACCTGAAGCATACCCTCAGAGTACAGAGTAGATGTTGCAGAACAAAAGTGATGAGGTGGTGATGGGAAGGAAACCTGAGAGTATTTGCAGTGGGATCAGTATAAGGCCCTGCTGTAATATGGTTAGAGACTTCCTTCTACCACAGCATTGTCCTACACGTCAATCAACCAGCAGATCTGCTGGTGCTGGTCACCTAACAGCAACATGAGGGGGGGGAAGAGGAATCCAACCTTAATTAACGAATCAAATAAAAATATTAAATCTCTAAATATTGAGCATACATCAAATTTGGCAGCTCATTTGACTGCCTAAGGCAGTTGGTTTATAGAGTTCTGTTCATTCCACTTAATAATATTAACAATTCCCAGGGAAGCACTGCATAGTTACAGCAGTTAGTACATTAATCTTTATCATATGTGCAAAAGGGGAAGCTTGCAATGGGATTATGAAAACAGAGCACTTATTGTTTTATTTCCAAACTGATCTCTGTGCAGAAAATAATGATCTAATGACACTGCTTACTAACTGACTACTAAATTTCCTGGGGCTAGAAATGCTCTCCCATCAAGTGTTGGAACAAATGCCATCTACGAGTTTCGAGGTCTCTGCCTTTGATCTGTTGCTTCATCTCTTCCAGTCAATGTGCTTGGGTCACAGGATATAAGTACCTCTTATTACACTTTGAAACATGCTATGGGTTAAATTAATGGTTGCGCATGGAAATCATTCTAAACACAAGGCCTCTTCCCCTCAGATTCCTCTTGCCTTTGCTCATGAATACTGTGGGGAATATTCCTCTAAAAAGCAAGTGACTCTGGATGTACACTCTTTCAAATAAAACAAAACCACCAGCTCCTCCCCGTTCAAAAGGAACACAAAGCTGAAAGTTCTTTGGTTGTGTTCACATTCTCAAAGTCTACTACCAAGTCAGATCAAAGGTCCATCTAGCTCAGTGCCTACCTCCAGCAGGAATCAGGAGTGGATAGCTGAGGCAAAGAATGAGAGCAGGGCAAGGATATAATCATCCTTTCCTAAATATTACCCTATCCTTCAGCAATTTGGGGAACAGGCAGTTCCTGAGCCAGAGCTCACAACTTCGTATTTAAAAGCCCTTCAACTATTTTTCTTCCACGGGTATGTCCAGCAATCTTCCGAAGCCTGAATTCCTGTGAAAATGAGTTCTACACCTTCACTAAATATTCTGTGAAGTACATCTTTCAGTTGGATTCAAAGTTGGCCCCTAGTGGGTTTCATTTCTCCAGCTCTTTGAACTGGAAATTATACTGAGATATCGTTTCAATTTATCTTCCTCATGGTGCTCATTATTATGAAATACTATAAATTATGAGGAAACACACCACTATTTTATATGGACTTATCTGTTTTGGTTTTTTTTTTTCCATGCTGAATAATCCTAGTCTGTTTAGCCATTTCTTATGCAGAAGTTGTTGTCTATGTTTATCATTTATCATCCATTTTTTTGCTATACAAGACCCTTCAGTAACTGTCACAAGGGAGATGTCCAAAGCTTAGAGACCAAGCCAGTTAGCTGACTTTAATCAAACACTTCCCAGGAATTATACTCCACAATGTACAGGGCAGCAGCAGAAGAAAGGCACTTCTCTGGTACATTTAGTTGGGCTTACCATGTTGATAAAAGCAGCCGAGTACTAATTTGATTGCCAAGACCACTAGGCCACCCAAATTCTTCCAAGCACAGCTTAGCATAGGTCTTCTGAGGCTCATACAGAAAGTGATTTTCAGGATATAACTTAATGAGGGAAATTTCTCCCTCCTGTCCTTCCTACAATGCTAGCTAAAGCTGACAGGTCCCTCTAACAAAAGAAAGGTGACAGTTTGTGAAGCAGACAGATGGCCTCTGGAGCTCCTTGTCAAAGGACATTATGAAAGGATGTTCTAGAAATTTATAGGTGTTCTAGGAGACACTGTGAAAGTTCAAGGTGGATGAATTCATCTTAAAAACACAGGCACCGCATTGCTGGGGAAATCCCTGAATTTAACATGCTCGGGAGAAGGGCTGGGAGAGCACAGAGGTGAAACTGGTCCTGTTTTTACATCCTTCACTAGACATCCTCTGTGGCTGCTGGTGGTGACAGCACCCTGAGCTCGATGTACCTGTAGTCTGACCCAGAGCTTCTAAACCCAGGCTGCCATCTTCGCTAAGGCAGTGCATCTATAACACACAGCCCGTTCAGCTGATGCCGTAACTGCCGCAGGAACTTGTGTTCTCCCCGCGTTTCAGTGGGAAAGGGATGATGCGAGGAAGGAGAAGAAAAAAAAAAAGACAGTAAAAACGATGC
>VWZY01010923.1:294985-335004 GCA_013399075.1 Chloroceryle aenea
CCTGCCCTCTGCCTGTTTTCTGCCTTCCCTGTTGTCTCTCCTCCCTGCCCTGCTCCCTTGCCTCTTTTCCTCCCTGCCTGTTTCCCCCCTCGTTCCTCACTTCCCTGCACCCCTGTCCCCCTCCAGTCTTCCTGCTCTATCACCAGCTTCAATCCTTCCTGAAAGAGGGCTCGGGGGATGGACAAATGAGCTCAGCAGCCCAGGAGCTGGGTCATCAGGGAAAGAGCACAAGTTTGAAGGGAAAGTCTAGAGCCAATTTGAGAGCAGGGGAGAGGGGATGGGATGGTGAGGAAAGGGTTAAAACAGAGTTGAGGGACCAAGTAAGGAGTCTAGCCGAGTGCTGACATATAGGAGCTTGTCAAAGAGCAGCAGATACCTGTTTGCTCCTCAGCAAATTGATGCTTGTTTTGACCAGGTTCGTTCAACCCAAAGGGGGGATGAGGGATTAAGGGAGGGGGGGGAATGTGCCAGGTCAGACAAATGTTCTGCTTTCCCAATGGCAAGTGGTGATGAATAGTGGGTGCAGGAAAGAAGTGAGGTGAATTACTCCTGTGCTGTGGATCCTTTGCTGCAGGAAGTGAAGAATTAAGTTGTGCTCCCCGCAAGCACTGAGGGTGTTCAGAGCAGGTTTCATAAAGAAAATAAGCAAAGCAAGTAACAGCTGGAGAAACCCCATGTGTGCTACTGGCCTGACTTTATCTGCAATGGTTTAATCCTGGGAGGGTGGGGAAGGTCATAGAAAAAAGGAAGCTTTCCCTTTTCAAAATGCTGATTCTTCAATATAAACAAGCTCTGGGAATAATGAAGTTAAGGAGCAGATGGCTACTCATTGTCCATCACTGAACAGTGACTGCATCATATTTGGAAGGAAAAATTAAATTACAGAAAGGCTACTTTCATGTGCTTTCTGAGTAAGCAGATGATGACATGGATTTTCTCCAGTACTAAAAGTTACCACAGTGCCAACATCTAAATGACATATTATGTAACAGTATTATGCCATGCATTGCGTAGCAAAGGTAAGGGTTTACTTTTCATCTAACTGTAGGTCAGGTAACCTTAGAGAGCTTTCCCTGGTTTGCTGTCAATATTCCAGCTTGAAGTTTACAGGGGCAGCTTGCATTGTCAGCACAACCTGGTCTGATATATTATTGTTATAAAATGCTGCTGATTATTTTAAGAATTCTGTTGACTCATCCAGTTCCGGAAACTACTATTTTCTAAAAATGGGATTCATCAGGCGTATGCAAAACAATGAAAGATGTTACAACCTTCTCCAAAAACCTTTTTTCCATCATAATTTCCAACTTAAAACATGGTGCAGAGACCAGATACTCTTGCGCTGAGCAGTTGTTTAATCAGTGTAACTGAGTTCAGCAGTGAAGGAACTGCAGAATCCAGTCCATAGCACCAAGTCATAAATCCTTAAACTCTGTGAGCTTTGAACCCAAAGGCTGTTGCTTTTAAGCATGTAACAGCAGCCTCCTCAACTTCCACAAGAGAAGAGCATCAGTTAAAATACAAGTGATCGGCCCCATAAAAGGATGGTCAATATTTCCTTCAAAGTAAGGCTAAGCTAGTGCAATCATTAAGTGTGCTCTTACCGAAGCAGTTGTGCTGTTTGGCAAGTGGGCATTTTCTCTCACAGCCTGTTGCTGTGTGGTCTGGCACATACACAAACAAAACATGACAATCAGACCCTGCTAGTAAGAAAAAACAAGAAGCAACTTCAGTCTTTTATGGGGTGGACAGTTCAGTGAGCCCAAGTTCACATTGTTATTGGCAGATGAGTTTAAGTCCTTTCCCTCTAGATGCTAATGCTGCTCTGAGGATTTAGTCTGAGAATTTCCAAGTAGTTTTGTTTGTGTTTGTTTTGGCTTTGTTCGATAAGATTTGTAGAAATAAACTCCAAGTCTGATATGTTCCTCCTCTAGAGGAGGAAACCCATAAGGTAACATTGAATTATAAAAAGCTTCCTTTCTACAATTTTGAGAGAAGTGTCTGTGTGCAGATCTTTCTGTTCATGCTCAGACTTCAGTAGGAGTGAGAGGAAAAAAAACCCAAGAGAATTACATTAATTCCTGAGTGCAGAAATCTCTCCCTCTTTCCTCTCTCCCCTTTTTCCCTTCCTTTCTTTCCTTGACTCCCTTCTTCCCTCCTTTCTCTTCACCCATGCCTCTCTCCTTCCCTTCCCACCCCAGGCTCATGTTAGTGGTGCCCCATGACCAGACTAGAGGCAATGATGTCCAGATTGTGCCACTGAACTCTACAGAGCTTACGCTGGGGACACTGAGACATTGCAGTCTACCTCTCCACTCCCTCACGTGCAGCACGGCTTCACACTTTCATTAGGATGTGGATCACAATGCATAGCAGGGAAAGATTGCCCAGATGTTAACCTGTAAGCTTGAGGCTCAGGAGACACATGGGCTATTACCATCCCTGTGAAATGGGTCCTCCCTGATCTCAGGAAAATCACTCAGGGCTCTACTTCTGCCCACTGGCAGGATCCCACAGCCAGGGACACAAGAGCTTCTCTTGAAATTAGTTCACAGAGCTGGGCTATGTCCCTTTCTGTGTCTGAGCACTCCATTTCCAGCACAGGTACCCACTAAGGTACCACAAGGCCACAAAGTGCCATAGGAGCCATTCCTATAAGTACAGCCTGGGTTTCATCCTCCCCTGCCCTTATGGAGCAATCCCTGCTAAGCAGAACAGTCCCGAGATGTTTTCCACAGTTAACATCAAAATATTGTGGGTTTTTTTTTAAAGCAATTTAATGAGATGACACCCACACTGAGATGAAATCATTCTAGATTACCATTTTCTCTCCCCACCCTGCCCACTCCCTTCTTTCCTAGTATGATTTCAGCAGCTAACATCTCTGTGAATGTTGGGAATTATATAATGAGATAAATCCTAATGGTGATGCCTATTAATACCAGTTGAGGATCACACCCTAGGGTCCTCCCTCTTTGAAAGCCATGGTAATGAAATTTCACATGGCCTGTAGCTTTGAAATGAATGGAGAACACTTGGCAGACAGAAGCAACCAAAATCTGGAACTGAAGTGGATGGGGAAGGGCCGGATGGGCATGAGGACAGTGCTTCAAGAGGAGAATGGTGGTGTCAAGCATGCAGGAACAAAGTGATCCAGACAAGTGTCATCATCACAGAGCAGGTTTTTGGCCAGTTTGCCAAAGGATGTAGAGCAAAGAGACTGAATGCTGATCCAGGAGATGACACTGAAGAGAACAGTAGAGCATGTTAAGATGTTTGGATGGAAGGTGCTATATACACTTCCTTCAGAATTTACTTGTCTTTTATTAAGTATTACTACTCACTAACCAAATTTTATCTATGGAGATAGACTGGATCCCACTTCCAGTATCTTATCCATCCTAAAACCACTCTGCCCCTTGTCATTCTCTTGTTACTACCAAAAATAAGCCAAAAATGGTATGTGACACAGCAATTTGGGGGCAAATTCCCCTTTTTTTCCCCTCCTCTGTCAATACGTTGTGTCTCAAGCCTCTGTTAATTATTTTTCTTTGTTTAAAGCTGGGTTTTGTTCCTTCAGAAGGATGATTTATCATAAGTGGCTGTGAAACGACATTAGGAAAGAAAATAGTCCTTTGGGAACAAAGAGTCACAACAGTGAAAAACAGCTCGAGACTATAACAAAGAATCCAGTGTGTCAACATGCAACAATATTTGGTATAGGGAAGAGAGGCCAGCAACTTCATTTGGAAAAAAAAAAAGAAAAAGAATGCAGCTGTAAACATCTGAAAAATTGGCAGGTGGATCAGAGCTGTACACAACACAGAAAGGGAGAAATTGCCATGTGTGGGAGGGGCTTAAATGGAAAAGGTGCTTGTGTTATGCCTTTGGGAACTGGAATAAATTTGGGAAAGGTCCAGAAAAGGGCCACAAAAGCAGTCAGAGCATCAAACACCTCTTCTGAGACTTTTTACTAGGGCCTGGAGTAATAGGGCAAGGGTTAGTGGGTTTAGACTGAAAGAGGATAGATTTAGATTGGATAGAAAGGTTTTTTATGATGGGGTGATGAGAGCCTGCCCCAGGCTTCCCAGAGAGGTGGTGGCTGCCCCATCCCTGGCACCATCCCAGGGGAGGTGGCCGGGGCTCTGAGCTCCCTGCTCTGGGTGCAGATGGCCCTGCTCTCTGCAGGGGTTGGACTGGGTGAGCTTGGAAGGTCCCTTCCCACCCTACAATTCCATGATTTTGCGATTCTAAGCCATAGGGGCCGCAAAGGTGTTCCAAGTTATATACTGGGCACTGAGACATTAAGTTCTTTGCTTCTACCCCTCTGCCAAGCACCCTCGAGCACAACCAACCTCCTTACTGTACTACTTATTAGAATCAGGGAGGGAACCAATCCTTACACTACATTTCCTCAATGACAGTGTCACATTTAAATCCACCTAGTTCCCCCAGCGAGCTCAAGGGGGCAATTGTAACTAAATTCATGATTTATGCAAGAAAATGCTAATGCCACCATTGAGATCTTAAGCACAAAATAATGGCCTGGTTTCCCCGTGGCCTATAATCAGTTTTACATCAGTGGAATTCAGTCAATACCATCAGAGTTATCCTTATTTGGTCAAATAACATCAAGAGCCAAGCAAATAACTGTCACAAATTCTATATGTGCCATCACCTTCAGCGAAGCTCTGTTTGCTCTAAGAATTGTATAACTTACACCCATACATTACCCCTCAAAACTTCAGGCCTTGTTCCCCTGGAGTCCACAGTGCCTCAAAGGCAGCCAGCCTTCTTTCCTCCCAGCTCTGCCTTGTCCCAGGTTGATCAATGCCTGCCCTGCATGCAGCTCTTCCCAACTCCAGCTCCACACTGGATACAGAAGGAGGCTGCTTAAACCCTCCTTTGTATCACCCCCAGACAAGTCTAATGCCCATTGCTGCTAAATGAAAAGCTCATCTCCCACCACAAGGGTCCTCGAAGCAAATACACAAACTCTCTGTATTCAAATTCTGGGATCTCATCCTGGGCATTGCAGCTGTGGCATCTAAAGTGGGGTTTAAACTCATGATGTGCAAGCTCACAAAACAAGGAACTTGGGCCTCCCTTGTGCTGATGGATTTCAAAATTATATTGCAAGACCTTGAGCAGCCCTCGGATGAAGTACTCTGGCTGCTGCTCTCCCCTTTGTTTGATAGGAGAATGCCAAACCCAGGGGAGTAACTGAGTGAAATGGTTGTTTTACTATAAATAATTCATAACTTTCCAAACAGCTTTCTTCAAACATAATAAAATACATCTTTCACTGAGGGATTCCCTTTTAATTTTTAAAACAAATTTTCCTTTTTCAGAAAGTCTAAAGAGAGCACAGTTAAAGCAGTGGGGTTTTTTTTGTTTGCTTGTCTGTTTTCGTGGTGGCTGAAAAGCTGGATGGATCTTGATCTTTCTTCACACACATTTCACATCGGAACAGACTTTGATCTTATTTCACACAAGAGTAGCTACACAGACTTCGATGACAGCCTCTTGCTAATTATGTCACTGAAATGTAAGAGATTCACTGTACCATTTTGCTCCTACATAACAGCTTAAGCAGCTTTTCTTCTAACACTTGTTAGAACAAATTCTAGGTAAAGTACACGAATGAAAATCAAATTTGGAACTAGGTATTCCAGAAAGCTACAACTTACTGGAAAAAAAGAGAATTTGGAATAAAATACATCCCTTTTCAACTAAAACACCCACCCTGTCAGAGTAGATTCAAACACTTTATTCATGGGAAGCTTCCCAGGAGGATTTATTAAGTCTCAATGGGAAATATTTTCAGTGATGTTTTACCAAGTAGAAAATACCTCTGATGTTGATGGAGTTTTGGGGCTTTTTTTATCAGTTTTAAGATCAGCTCAGGAGTAATTTGAGGAAAGCTACAAGCTGATAGTAGAGGTGATAAAACTGAATCAGAGTTGTTACACTCAATATGATAAATGTAAATCCTCATACTACATCTACACAGGAAGCAGAAATGGAGCTTCTGTTAGAGGTGGAGAAAAATGAGTCTTATTTTGGCTTTTGTCATCCTGGGCTGGAAGTTGTGGGATGCTGGAACTCCTACACTTCTGTAAGACAACTTTGCAAAGTGTATTTTAATAGTGAGTTGATAGAGCTTATTATTAATTGTCAAATAATCAGATTGCTTTTCTGAAAGCTCAGATATATACATTCAAGAAGTCACTGCCTGATCTTAAATGCACCCGTTCTGATATATTCAGCTGGCATCCACTTAAATATAAAGCACACAAAACAATTTTATTGCTATATAAAGCTCAGAAATTCATTCCTATAGCTTTATATATGTATTTAATCTTTCTTGTCTATATTTGCTTTTTCTTTCAGTAAGTGATGGAATAAACAGCACTTTCCTTTGGATGGATTGTGTCATACATGAACTGCCTGTTACTCTTTCTACAAGAATAAAAGCCCTTCACTTTCATTTGTTAAACATCAGCTCGATAGCAAAAAGCTGCTGAATGGCTCACACTCGTACCAAGCCATCAATTGAATGGGATCAGCACTTCTGCTAAAACATCTGAAGCTGAGGAGTTGGAGAAGAGGTTTTTGCAGAGATGACCCATTTACAAGCTGGACTTAGTCCAGAGACTATAGAGAAAGCCCGCCTGGAACTGAATGAAAACCCAGACATCTTGCATCAGGATATCCAGCAAGTCAGGGACATGATCATCACAAGGCCTGACATTGGGTTTTTACGTACAGATGATGCCTTCATCTTGAGATTTCTCCGAGCCAGAAAGTTCCACCAAACTGAGGCCTTCAGACTGCTGGCTCAGTACTTCCAGTACCGCCAATTAAATCTTGATATGTTCAAAAACTTCAAGGCTGATGATCCAGGAATCAAACGGGCTCTGACAGATGGGTTCCCAGGAGTACTGGAAAATCGTGACCACTGTGGCAGGAAGATTCTTCTGCTTTTTGCAGCCAACTGGGATCAGAGTAGGTAAATGTAGATAGCATCCTTATCTTTTTACATACACTCAACTTGTACAAGAACTTGTGACCATACTTGGAGCAGCAAGGCCATTTTCAGTAAATTTTGTAACCACGAATCCATTTCACTAAAACTTCCACCCAATGTGATCACCTCTCCTTCTCCAGGCATAGCACCATTGAAAGAAGGGTACAAGAGTGCCTCATAAGTAGCTCATGGTTTTTTCCAATCAATATTTCAAGGATTTCCCCAGACAATGTCTGTTTGCTATAAATACATTAATTATAATTGCTTCAGTAACAGTGTGGACTAGACAAACAGGTTGACCTAAAGCAAAAGCTTAAAAATATATGGGGGCTCAGAGCAATTCTGGTGCAGGAGGAACTGACCATATTTATTCTGTCTTCAGACTTCTTCACAGATCTTTCATTTGTTCATTTTAAGCATTTCAGGAATTACAGGCTCTGTTATGAGATCTCCACAAGCTGCATTATAATTTCCGCACACTCTGGTTACAGGATGCATGTTAAGGGCACATTCATACAAAGCATATTTTTCTGTTCAGGTCATTTCTTTAGAGAATGGTATGAACAATGCTATCTCCCAGCCATTATTGTAAAATGATGTCCTTAGACATTAATGTGAATAGTCAGCTTTCACTACCTATTTGAAGTAATAGAGAGAAGAGGTGCTAGACCAGGAATATCATGGTCAGATTGTCCTCTTCACCAGGATTCATTCCATTCTCTTTTCCCTGCCTTCATGGTGAGATGGAGAAATGTAATCAGCTCTAGGATTACCATGTGTTCTGCTGATATTTGATAAAATCAGACAGAAAACCCCCCACAATTTAGATTTCTGTCTTGAGTATCATAAATTCTGAGGAGTTCCAAATAGGATCTTATCTTGGTGCAGTCTAAATTTGTCCATAAAAGTCAATTGTCCATAGGAGTCAATCGATTTGAGCTTTGAATTTGTGTTCTAGAAATAGCAATACACACACGCCTGCAACTCTTCATGCCACTTCTCTGGGAAAAACCTTTCATCTCTATGTGAAAAGAGTTCAGAAGCATTTCCAATATTCCTCAGCATGTACAAATCTGGCAACTAAATGCACAGAAAGTTACAGAAATGTAACCCTGCATATACAAAAGTATCTGGTGAAATCCAGAACCAAAGCCAGCAATAAAAGTCCTATTAACTACAAAGGGGCCAGCAGTTTATGTCCTGCCTTTGAGCTGTGAGTTTGCCTTTCTTCCAGCCACAAACCCCCTCCTCCAGCAATTGGCCTGGAAAGAAAGATGAATGAACAGGTATCTTGAATTAATAGAAAGTACCAGCTTTAGAGAACAGAGGCACTGCGGCTCTGCTGGTTGCATTAAGGGATTTGGGTATTATATAGAGCCAGCTTTAGGTTTCTGATCCCTCGACAAAATGAAGTCTTGTGATTAACCTTGCACATCAAGTCCTGCTCTTGGAAAGCAGAGCGTGCTGCTGGCTAAGGCTCCTGCAATGAGGTTGTTACAGAACATTGATTCCTTCCAGATTTCAGCTCAAGTTTTCTGCAAGTCCTTTCACATGCATCTATAAGTGTGTGTGTGCAAAACCCAGAGTGATCCTTGTTTCTAGAAATGCAATTTTAACCTTCAGAGAAGAAAGGCTGAGGCAGATAGGACAGGATATATTTCCCTAAGGCTCCTCAGCAAAACTAAAAATCACATGCAAATTTTACCTCTGTTCAGCCAAAGCTCAGCTCCTCTGTGGATCAAGATGCCAAGTGTCTTTTCTGGGGGCTTTTGTAGCAACAGGGATTTGGGACAGGATTTGGGTTGGGCTGTGACTAAGAGGGATGACCCCTTCCTTTTTTTACTGTCTAAAGGCATCAACAAGAGCAAAAAACTGATAAGGAACAGGAAATGAGTGCAAAGTCCTAGTAAACAGCAGGGAAGCAGGCTACTGATGACAACAAATGTCTACACATTTCACAAAAAATTGCAACAAGCAGACGTTATGCCTATCTATAGAAAGGCTGCCCTTACCTGTGTCTGTGTCTTCAGCGATGGCAAGATGATTACAAGCTCACATCAGCTAAACACCAACACATCAGTTCATAGAATGCTGTGATGCTGATAAGTCAGAGCAAGAGCTCAGGCTTCAGGGTGCCTTTCCTAACTGTAATATTTGCAGAATGAGGTGTCCTCTTAATGATTAAATCATAATTTAAGGAATGATTTACAAAGAAATCATCATTTTTAAAGGATCATTTAAAAATCAGCATAGTTATAATCCATAAACTGATTCTCAGCCTTGTTATTCTGACCACTTTTACTCCTGGAAGCATGGTGGCTTTAGGGATTGTGTCAAGGAGGCAGAAGCAGCCTCAAAAAAACTTTTCAATCTTACAAACCCCTTATCTTTTAAAAAAGGAAATATTTGTGTAATGTGGCTGCTTGGACAAATCAAATCCAAATATTTAAGGGATTCCCCGTATCAAAGATAAAGCTTCTACTGGAGCTTCTAGAAACCTTTGCAAATTCATCTTCAAAAACACCACTGATGGATCTAACATCTCTAGAAAATTGGGTATTAATTTCCAATCCTAGGTATTAATTTCCAATCTCAATGGTTCCAGCTTCATCTTCAAGCTCCTAGACTGTGTTACTTTAAAAGGACCACAAAAATATAACAGCTTCCCATCCTTGTACTTCTGTGTCTTGAGCACATCAACTTTTAACCTACTTCTGAAGTCATTGAGTGTGTGGCACTGCAGGGTATGCTACAGTCAGGCAAGAAGACTGTACTTTTGCTACTCTGCAACAGTGGTTCTTATGTTCCCTTAAAGATGGTGAATGTAGAAAAGCTAATCCCCTTTTCCTCGAGGACAAAATCACCTTGTGTTGTCCACCAGATAAAGGACATGCACATGGGCAGCCAGCACAGCAAAGGCAATGCTCTACAAAATAGTGTGCTACCTGCATGTCTTGCAACATATTTATGCTGCCAAAGCTTAAACAGACCAATCTTCCTTACTCTCAGAATTCAGAAGACTTTCCAGGGTGCTAATACTAATCACAGTTCTTTCCTGGACCCTTCCTATCATTTTAGCAGTCTCGCTAATGTGCAGATGGAGAAATTGAATACAAGCTCTCACTAAAAAACCCATCATGTGGTAACACCATCTTTTCTGTTCTTAGCTCCCTCCTTTTAGGTATAAGCTTGTCACTGTTTTCTTAGCTACTCTATCACATTTTGAGCTCATCTTCAGCTCAAATCTGCTTCCAAGTCACTGTTTCCTAAAATACAAACACCTCTGGTAAATGTGTCATACATTCTCATCCATAACGTGGGCATGGTCTAGCATGTGATTCATACTCTTCTTGCAGAGCTAAGCCTGTCATCCTCATCAATTATCACACAGGTTCTGTGACATCTGCAAAGTTCACTGGCAAGAACTTTTATAACATTATTTTGACCAAAACCTCCTTGATTATTAGGAAAACACCCACAAGGAATACAAATTCTTATTGCCAAATCACAGCTAAGATCTAGTACAGTGCCAGGGTTTCATTCATTTAGCCTGTTCTGCATTGGTTTGATTTTGCTCTGTTTTTTTGACTGGTTTCTTAAAGATTATGTCATCCTTTCCTAGGTCTTGCATAGCATATTTTGGGTCTGTTAATGTTAACCACGTACGATACAAAACATAAAATTTCAGAGGTATTGAATAAGTGAAAATGAGCAGATAGAAAAAGATCAGGTGAAATCCACACAAAGAGAGAAGAAAAATGTTGAGCTATATTGCTGTACACTAGAGAATCCATGCAGGGGAGGGCCCAGGGTTCACTTTGATCAGAGCTCAGTCCTCAGAGGTGCAGAATAATCCAACTATAAGGTGTTAACTCACCTCAAAGGCTTCACATATACCACTGCTTACAGAGCACCCTAATTTTAAGTGGAGCAATAAAGACAGGTCAGGATGCCAAATCAATTTTGAGGAACTATTTTGATGAAAGAATTTAAATAATTAAAAAAAAAAATCCCAGTTTGTGAAACAAATACACAAAAGTGTGCATCTTTGATGAGACCTGAACCAGGATTTCACATAAAAACAAGGGTGCCATGTGCTGGATTAAAAATACACTCACTATACTTTCATTCTTCTCACCACACCTAAGCCTTTTGATGCACCTCTAGTGGAACTGGAGCTTTTAAAGAAGCTTTAACTGAAGCTTTTTTGGGAAAGAAAAAGGCTGCTGGATTGAGGAAAGCTAACTACTGCTGCTACAGATCTGCTGCTGCCCTGGAATAGATCCTGCTTGCACACTGAGGGAAGGGGGTTTGTATGAACAAGTAACACAGTAGAAGGTGTTCGTTAATCTTCCAAGTAAAGATACTTCCTTCAAGGTTGTTCAGTCAGTAAAATTTATTTCTGTGTAGAGAGCCAAGGGAAGGGCTACCTCTAATCCTGCTCCTCTGCAAACAGGGTCTTGGGGCAGTGGGGGTGGGCAGAAGGTTGCCCATTGTCTTTTGCAGTAAAGGGGTGATTCATTTCTATCTTCGGATCTGGACTGTGGTGTCTGTACTGTCACACAGCTCCAAAAGTTCTGCAAATGAAGTGGAAAAACCCTCCTGCTTTGTTTGAAACACACATTCCCAAGTCGCTTCTAGCCATAAATTCTCTTCTATTAACCAAGGGATCTCAAATGCCAGATACTTACCATTCTGCAGGAAAGTGTTTGGAGACAGGCTAAAGGGCAAGGAAATACTCTGACATAGTGGTAAACCAACAGCTATAAATATTGTAAAGAATCTTGATAGGAAAAATAATTCTGTCCTTGCTGAGAATGCTCCTAGTGGTGAAATGACATGGATATCATCAGCAAATCCTGTTGGTAGAAATGAATGACTCAAATGCTAATTATTCCTATATATTTCAAGGATATTTTCCAGCATGTGAAGGAATAAACATCTGCGGAGACTGATTTATAGTCACAGGCAAAGTCTGGCAGTAACTCAGCCTCATAGCTGTTTATTACAAGAGCCTGCAGCTGAAACAGGGCCAGCCCTAACCCCAGAGTGATTTGTACACAAGTCGGAGGATGTGGTTAGGAGCTAAGTGTTTCTGCACTGGGAGATGCTCCCAGTAACACAGATTGAGGTTGTGGTTCAAGCATTGCATTGACCAATAAATAGCCTAGAAGCACACTGCATTAAAATATAATTCATATTACATTATCACATTGCTGAGCTAGGCTGAGCTGGTAGCAAAGGAAGCGCAGCATAAGCAGAATACTCGTTTCTAGGAGTAACAGATGTGCAAATTAAATGTTGGACAAAGATGACGAAAAGGAGCCCTGTCTTGAAATGCTTTAATTTGCTTGAAGGCAGCAATTTAATTCAGTTAGTACCATTTATTATGGAAGCCACATTTGGGAAGGCAATTGTAGCCCATATGAATGACAGAAGGATGACATACACAGTCCTGGGTAGGGCTGAGAAGGGAAGCGAAGAAGATAGAGAAAGTGTCTGGGAAAAAAAAAAAAAGGAAAGAAAAACAACAGCTGGGAAAGTTACGAAGCATATGTTGAAGAACAAGAGAAGCCTGAGTGAAAGGGAGGAAAATAATCAATGGGGGGAAGGTAAGGCAATCAAGCACATATTGAGGGGGAAGAGAAGGTGACTGGATGGAGTTGGAATGGCTAAAGAACTGTGAAGGAAGTGCCCAGGGGTGAGCCAAGAAATTGCTGGAGCTGGTCTGGGGGATAACAAAGGGGAAGGGAGGGCAGGCTGCCCTCTGTGGCACCTGTGCCACCTCCCTCCTGTGGGGAAAAACCCCATCCTACCCCTAAGCTTTACAAACCAGAGAGAAGGACAGTTGATTAAGGAAAATACACCCAGGCACACATACAAACACACACATAAACACCCCTTCCTTCCCAGCCTGCCTCAAAAGACCCAGATTTTTCATCAGGTTTTACATCTGTGTGACAGAAAAGAGAAACTGCATAGACCTGTGACAGCACTTGTCCCTTCTTCCTAGAAAGTGACCCATATGTGGGCCAGCTAGGTCATCCTTACAGCTGAGTTCTGCAAGAGAACATTACAGCAGAGCTGGAGCAGCAGAACAGTACAAAGCTAAACAACGTGGCATCCCACCTGGCTCTTTGTCCCTTTGACCCTTGGGAGCAGGCAGTAAGCATGAGTGAATAAATAGGAGCTTGAGGTGAGACTTCGTAGGAAGAAATCAGAGTATTTTGTTGGAGTTTTTCCTAAATATCTGATATTCTGAGAAGCTTCTAACTTACCAAGCTAATTAAAAGGAGCCAAGGCAAATTCATGCATTGCAGCAGGAACAGGCTGCAAAGAGTCAAGGGAGGGAGGGGGGAAAATAAATTAACTCTGACTACCCATTTCGCAGACTACAAGCAATAGAAATGTCAGAAAACAGTAGAGATATTGAGCTGAAAACTGTAAATACACTTGAAATTTTTACATTCTCATAATTTCTTGTTATAGTCTTTCCCCGGGCCAGAAATTATTTTGGAGTCCTTCCTCTGAACCTCTATCAATTGCATTTCACATCAAATAGATATTTTGCCTCTTTTGACATGGGAAAGCCAATAAAACAGGTGGAGTGTCACAATTAATATGCCATGACTGACAACTTGATTCCTGAAGAGAGGAAGATGGAATCACTCCTGAGGAAGATGATATTTTTGTCTTAAATTCTGATTGCACTCTTAGTTTTGATTTTTAATAAGTGCAGCAACCACAGGGGCAGTAAAAAGCAACTATCCCTTGCTCTCAGACCATAATAACCTCAGCTCTGGAAACTCCCTGGAAGGTCTATTTGTAACAGGGGACAGAGGGCAAAGCCAAGCAGTTAGCCTCCTGCTGAAGCTATTTCCCATGCAACTGGCTCTTTTTTGCCCACGCTGAGCAAAACTGCATCAGTGAAGATAAATTTTTAAGAGGAAGGTCACGTGCAAATATCTCTGGTGGGGCTTTTTCTTCATGGAGAGCTGGTGTTGCTCTGTCATCCCAGACACACAGTGGATGGCACATGCCTGTGCATAGCTTCCAGTAACACATGCAGTGCAGTTATCTTTCATATATGCAGTCTAAATAACATTACTTGATGCTGTGATGAAGCTACCTGACCAAGAGTAACCTATTTGTAAAATGCATATGGTTTATTTACCCAATAATGCAGCACCACAAATTCAGGATTTGATTGAAACTAAGATTCTAAGCAATTCAATACCATATTTTTGAAGTTAACATGTCAATTTACATAAGAAATAGTTGCTTTTTAGAAGCAAAATTAGTATGCTTGCTGTTTAACTCTGCTCAGCTGCTGGGTATCAAATCTCACTTAAGGAATCTGCTGCTGGCCACCATTGCAAGGAGGATTTAGGGCCAGGGGAATCTTTGGTCTGATCCAGTAGAACAACTCATGTATTTTACAGGACATGGACTCTCACATACTCTACAAGACACACAGCTGAGAGTCTGAACCACCAGAGTAGGCAGCTTTTTATACCTTTTTAGACCCATATGCTTTTCTCTACTGAGTTCCAGTTACAAGCCACCCCAACACCTTCCTTATACCCTCCCATAAACAGTCCTCTGCTCCCTTCCACAACAGCATAATTTCAGCTTTTCTAGTCTCATACCATGCCAAGAGAACTGAAATCCATCCATTCAGAAGTGAATGAAGTAACACCGGCCAAAAAAACCCAAACCAAACAGTAAGAAGCACAAGACCACTGCTCCAATGTGATCAGGAACAAGAGTTCCCCTCACTAGCACCAAGTCTTTCACTTCTTCCTTCTGCCTCCCCAGCACAGCAAGTGCAACAGATGCCAGTCATGTATATTGAATACACACAGATTAAGCTACAAAATAAATGGGGCACCCTACACATCTGCTTTATCACCTGATGGCCAGCAGAGAGTGGGAAAAGGCAACAAAAACCTCAGGTTGAAATGAAAACAAATTTCATTAAACATCAAAGCTAATACCACCATCAATATCAAGTAGACAAAGTCATACTCACCCCAGTGAAGGTACCGTGGTCATGACAAACAGGAAAGCAGCCTTAGGAAGAAGAGAAGCAGAGTGAGGAAGAACCCAGGCAGGAGCCCTCAGCAAACTTCCCCCTTTATCCTGATATTTATGGATGGGACACACCTGGAGCCAACTCAGCCCAGCTGCCCTGGCTGACTCCAAACCACTGATGGCCTGCAGACCATGGCTGGCCTATCATTCTGTCCCAGCAAAACTAGGACTGGTGTGAGTTAGCACACATGGTTTCTTTTGTCTAGGTATTTCTGACCAGGTAAATCCACATCAGAGTGCATTAACCTTATCTAAAGCATCTCCATCCTCCCCTATTATCTTAGACCTGTGATCCTCTAAGCTGTTCTCACTTGGCAAGGTTTCTGAATGAGAAAGCCCTGCCTTGTTTTCCCAGGGATAATCCTACCCTGTCTGTTGTGCAAGTACAAAAGGAGAACTGTGATTTGTATTGAAAGAGAAAGAGACAGCTGAAAAATCCTGCTTCCAAATGCACTGCAATATTAATTTGAAAACAGAGATGAAAAAGGAAGGGGAATATACTCTGACCTAGGGAGAGGCAGGAAGAAACCTTTCCATTTCTTAGGGTCTCATTTACATGTAAGCCACTTTTAGCTGGCTACTGCAATTTAAATTCAGTTTCACTCTGACAAAGCCTTCAATTCTGTCTGAATAAAAGACTGGGGAGAATGGCAATTTGTGTGTGCTGTAGCTGCCAAGGAATGCCTTTCCCTTTTCCACCATCTCATTATGATTCTCTGCTAAAATGTATACACAGGTTCGTGTACATTCATTTTCTCTCAGAGAATCATTTTATAGGATTCGTTTAAAAGAAATTCGGGATAATTTGGGGAATTACTTAAAAAGGAGGCATATCACATGTGGGGTCCACGTTAAAAGCTGAGGAGACTTGTGAGCCACCAAACACACCTGGTTTAGTTGTGGTGGACACATTTGTCTCTACTGGGGTTTCCTCACCTCTTGGCTTGTTAAATAAGATAGTGAATGTTGAGGACAATAAGAGGCTGGAAACCTCCTACATATAAAAGTTTACCTTAATTAAAGGTGGTAGTGAAAAGTTCCTTCCCACTTCCTCAGGGAACACAGAATAAAAGCAAATTAAGTAATCTTTAACAGAATTAGATTTCCAAAAACAATGCAATGATTAAGCTGGTTCAGGACCTGAACAGGTAACTCAGGCACTCTGTGGACTCCTGATCACTGGACTTTTTACTGAAGAAGTCAGACACAAACTAGGAGTCTGACAAAATAATAACATAACATTACTACTCCAAGGCAAGGACCACACTGCAACACTAATCTCTGCCCTACTGGGAACTGGCGTGGACCAAAATGTGCTGGTTTCAGCAGAACAGAAGATAGCAGTGTTCAAAACACAGCTCCCCCATCCCATCATGATCCCATACACTTCTAAAAGTCTTTCTGTCATAAACCCACACAGATTCATTTTTTCCTGGTCTTAGTTGAATCATTATAGCAAATTTTCTTCATCATTGTTTCTGAAAAGATCTGCAGTTAATTTTTCCTAGACTGCTGTCTTAGGAATCTCCATAGCATCTGGTTGGAGTTCCCCAATGATCATTTTGACATCAATAATATCATGTTCCTCCATCTTGTCAACTATATCAAAGTTCCCTATTGTTCCAGTGGGAAACTGCTGTGAAATATAAGGCTTGACACATCTTTTCATTTGCTTATAAGAAACAATTAGAATATTTTCATGTCTGTCTCATATTGGCCCTGAAGGGCCCCAACTAAAATAATTTATAACCCTTTTTCTGAGTGACATCACTTCTGTACTTTCAGTGCCAAGATTTAAGTTCAGGCATAAGCACAGGTATATGCTTGTTGGTCTACTAGCCATTTTAGGTGTTTACTAAGATATAATTCCATTTCTGGTTTTTGCCACTTCTTTTTCTCATGTCCTAATAACCTCTTAACCAGCAGCTCTGAAGAGATTCAGCTTTATTTGCCTTTGGTGATGACATGCCACATGGCTTCAACAAGACTGTTCTTGCCGTTCTAGCAAAACCCTGATGCTCCCCACCAGGCATAGGGACCACTGAGCTTTATAACATCATCATTTTTATATTATCCTCTACCTTATGGCAGATAAAATGCCATTTTTACTGGAGAGACATTGTAAACCTAGAGACTGTGATGTTTCTGATTGCTCTCTTTGCAAATTACTTTGCTTTCATTAGTGGCATTGCTGTTCAGTGCCCATACCTGCTCTGCTTTTCTCTTCTCTTCCTTTTGAAAGGAGAAATAAACCTTGGTCTCTCTGGGTCTCCATTATACCACCTGGTGATACCAAAACTACTTCATAAATCTTTGTGTGGAGAGATACATCACTACCAGGATGATCTTGCCAAAGGAGATGCACAGGGCATTTTCCACCACCTTCTTGTGAACCATTTCTAGACAGGCTGCTGCTGCTGTGAGGACTGTGACAGGCCAGGGAGGATGTCACACTGACTTAAGTCAACTGGGATGCTGCACTTCCCTTTTCCTTCTTCACGCTGTGCTTTTGTGAGGGACATAATACTGCACGACTGTCACCTTCAGGCACAGGGACTGGAATTTCACCTACAGGGTGCTCATCATAACCTGGTCTCCATTCACTGTGGCTTTGCACCATGATGGGCTCGGTTCTGCTCCTTCTGCTGGATAGATCTTTATTTCTTGAGCCTGATGTAATCTGTTCCTGACCACCTGGACTCAATTTTCCACTTTTCCTACGACTTTTTTTAAGCCCTTAGAATCAAAAGTACCTTCCATAATGCCACACATACAAAAAACATCCTGCAGAAGAATATTTTTCAAACTATGGTCTGCTTTCACCAGCAAGATTTGACTCTTATCTAACAAGCACACTGATTGTACACGATCTGTTGACTTTTGCAGTGCTGAACACTCAGAACTACACTCTCAGAATATATGCCTTGGTGAGAAGTTATTTGATTTTAGCTGTACTATTTGATTAGTCATCCGTGAGGTCAGCTGTATGAATAGCTGGTTGCAACCCAAGGGATAATGAGCTAATTTTGCTAGAATTGTCTAAGGTAAAATAGGTAAATACAGCATTTAGTTAGCTAGTGAAGAATTTGGCTAAAAGTCTCTTCAGAAAAGTTAGTAAATAGGCAAGTGAACTCTTGTCTTGCACATAAAAGTGGCCCTGATACTTCAGACAGAGAGTAGGATTTGTAAGTGGCAAAATTATTTCATCATAATGCCCAGCAGTAATATCCTTCTGGCAGATGTAGGTGACGTGACAAAAAAAGTAAAGTGTCTGTTAGTGAAGATCAGCAAAAATTGTGGGAAGCTCTAGAATGACCTAGAGAAGCAGCATTTATTATGCAAAGAAGGCTAAATGCAAGAACAGGTTGGATTTTAATACGTGGCCACATCTTGTATGCAGGTTCTTTATCCTCTCTTAACTCTATGCAGTTCCTTCTGGGTTTTCAATTATTTTTAACCTTTTAAGAAAAACATCAGGTCTTTAGGGACAGGACAATTAAGAAATGTACTTATTGTGCAGTGGTGGTCAGAAAAGTTAATTAGATGTTCAGCTGCATTAAGAATGAGACAGAGAATAAATAGGAAAAGATAACATATTCTTTTCTGTATGCTGATATTCCACACTCACCTTGAATACTGAATTCACTTTACGTTGTATTATCTCAGAAAGAAGGGGATGTAAAAAATGTAACTGTCCCAAAAAGGAAAAAAAAAGTGCAACAAAAGGAATTCATTAGCATTATGAACAAGGTATTTGCATCAGGAGGGAGCAAAAAAGTCCACGGCTGTTTCAAGTGGAAGGATGTTGAAGATGAGGTGGAGATAGAGCTGGAGGAGACAATGGTGGAATCGTGTAGAGAAAACATGATAGCAGGGAGACTGAATCCGTGGTGCTGTTTGTACCTTCTCCTAATAACAGAACAAAAGAGCTGTATAATTGCTTTCTGTGACTACACAGTAGCTTCATGATGTTCAAAAGAAAATCCTTTCCCATTCTGTAATGAAAAATTAACTTGTGGAATGCAATGATGCAAGAAATTGAGCAAATAGCTTAGTGTGAAGCAAGGATGGATTGCAGTGTCAAGAGGGAATAAGGAAAGGCTCTGCAATCACACCAAATAAAATAAAACACAACATCAGAGGTCATCAATCCTAATGCTTCCAACCATAAGCCATTCGTGTAGCAGCCTTCAGTCTGTTCATTATTCCTGCAGCTGTGCTCTGAGGGAGCAGTGTCACGACATCGGGCAGATCAAGAGAAGAGATTAAAAACTACATCTCAAACTGTACCCTGAGCTGTGACCATCAGTCTGTTCCTACGTGTCATCTCCTACATTTCTAACAGTGGAGACCACCAACCTGAGCCACCATGGACCCCTGACTGGGCTCGTGCTGGGATGTACTCTTTGCCCATCATCCCCATGCTCCTTGAAGATGTTGCATCTGGGACCAACCAGACAATGACTGCAGTGGCTCTGTAGGACTGAATTATTGATTGCATTCAGGGGTTGTAGCACAGGACATCTAATGATTTCCACAGTAACATAAAACACTGGCCGTGATAGCCACTTATTCCCTCTCACCAGAGAAATTTGCCCAGTGTGCAAGCATGACATCCCTCTGGGTACTAAAAAGGCAAGAAAAGACTTAGCTCCTGAAGGAATAAACCAACTCCACAGCCAGAGCAACAGTCCTAGTGCACCTGAAATTCAGTTCTGACCTTTCCTTCCAGCAACAGGCTGCAAAGCAGAGCTGCATTCTGCTTCTGAGAGGCTTCACCCTGCTCAGTGCTGAGCACTCAGCCTGGACCCCAGCCAAGCCATCATCCCCAAGGCTGGGCTTCCCTGCTGCAGCCATGTGGGCTCCAGCTGAGCTTGTGCAGTGTGGGCTTGCACTCGGTTGCCTGCTCCCTTTGGGACCTTATGGAGAGTTCAGGGAGGGATTTTTTTTAACTCTCAGAAGTGTAATGATTTTATGCTTGATCTTTATCCTGGACTCATTCCCTGCAAGATGGTGTGAAACGTCACAGAATCCCAGAATCCCAGAATGGTAGGGGTTGGAAAGGACTGGAGATCACCCAGTTTGACCACCCCTGCTAAAGCAGGGTCACCTAGAACAGGTCACACTGAGCACCACTGAAAAGAGTCTGGCCCCATCCTCTTGATGCCCACCCTTCAGCTCTTGCTCAGCATTGCCCAGCTCCCCTCTCAGGCTGCTCTTCCCCAGCTGCACAGCCCCAGGGCTCTCAGCCTTTCCTGGGCACAGAGATGCTCCAGCCCCTCAGCATCTTTGTAGTCTCTGCTGGACTTTCTCAAGTAATTCCTTCTCTCTCTTAAACTGGGGAGCCCAGACTGGACACAATACTCCAGGTGTGGTCTCAAGGGCAGAGTGAAGGGCAAGGAGAATCTCCCTCAACCTGCTGGCCACACTCTTCTTAGTGCACCCCAGGGTACTGTTGACCTTCTTGGCCATGAGGGCACACTGCTGGCTCATGGTGAACACCACCAAGGTCATTCTCCATCCCCGGGCTGAGGCAAAGGGAAGAGAAGATGCCACCTTCTGATTCTCCTGTGTAGATCTTCTAGTGGAATCTGGTCCTACTAGAGCCCCTTCACCTGCACTTTTCCTCCCCAAGAACAGGGGCTGCAAAAGTCCCTGGTTTTCAGTCAGATTGCTCAGAAGAAATGGTCCTTGCACAGTCACATGAACATCAGGGACAAAGTATTCCTTTGGTAAGGGTGCCCACAGTATGAATGAGTGTCTGTAGGAGGAGGTTCATAACAGACTTGAATGCAGAGCGTGTAATTCAGGGGCTACTGGTTGCTATGGAGCTCAGCTGAAGTGGAAAGTGACAGCAGAAACCCTCATGCTTGTATATAGAAGAGCCTTCAACAGAAGCATAACACGGGGAATATTTTTATGCCTTTTAGAAAGCCCCTGAGATGCAACTTTAGCCCGATAGAAGAATAAACCAGTGCAGTTTCTTTCCTCAGGCTGGTGCATTTCCCCTTTGCTGGCAAGGGCAGAAGCTTCCAGCTCTCTCCAAGCAGGCATTCAAAGCCAGACAGGTATCTGTGAGTCGCTGGCCACCTTTCAGTTATAAGCTAAGCAGTGGATTTCTAAGGTTGCTAAAGGCATTTCAGGTCTCAGCTCGGTCTACACGATTCTTTGTATCAGGTGCATTGCTGGACTAAGCACTTCTGAAGAAAAAAAAAGTCAGTACTTATCTGTCCTGGATGTAAAGTTACTTGGGAATATTATTTATAGACTGACACAGATGCTGTGGGGAAAAGCTTGCTATCTTTTCATGACAGAAGAAGAGAGATGCCTGTCTGAAGCTGACATACTGGAACAGCCTAAGATAGCTACACTGGATGTGACAGAAGAATAATTTAGTGCTATGGCATTAACTTAATGCAACCTGTGTTCTACTCAGTAGGAGTTTTCTGTGCATATATTCTGGTTCTACGGAGAAATAACAAAAAAATAACTCTGTAACTTAACTTGGGCATGACAAAAAAGGGTCTGGAACCCTACAAAATAAGAAAAAAATGTCATTGTTGTGTAAAGAATTTGCACGCTGGTGAATTATTCTTTTTTTAGCTAACGAGTTTAAATAGCTTTGAAACGTTCTGTGAAGAAAGTTCCTCGTGGCTGGTCAAAATATTTATGGTGAGCATTTGCTGTGAACACAAGCCATTCTCCCTGTGAGCTGCAGACAAGCCTTGGTAATTTCTGTGCCCGTATGTGCTATTCAGGCCCCAGACAGCTGAGACAAACAAGCCCTTTTCAGTGAATGAGTCAGCCCTGAGCTCCTCTATTCCACTGTTCATCTTCTCTGGTGCAGGGTTAGTGAAGTGAGTCACCGTGTTTATCCACAATTCTTCATTTTGCAGTTATTCTGCCCAGTTATGCTTCAGCCAAGGGACATCCTGAGTTGTGCAGAGTTCATGTGAGGGACCAAAAGGTCATCAAATTTGAGGATCAGGTCTTGCAGTGGTTGGACTGACTTGTTTCCCTCTGATGCCAGAGGCAGGGTAGCTGCTCATGACCATGAATTTGAGTCAGGACGTGACTCCCCAAGGACTGTATGTCAGTAACTTCCAGTGCAATTTTCAGCAGAGGTGAGTTTTAAATTCCTAAGGTAAATATATGCATTAAAACCCCAAGATGTTAAGAATGTATTCATGGAAGTTGGGGCTTATTTTATCAACACTTCATGAGCAGGAAGGAGAATTTAATCTGCTGAAGTAAATGACTTCATGTGATTTTTAAACACTGGTTCAAAACCCAGTGCTAACTGGATTACCAAAGTTTTTCCACAGCGTATCTTGACGTGTGGAAGCTCTTAAAAATGGTCCTTCCTGGGTTCTCCCTCCTGCACCAACACTGCTCTGCTGTGTTGTTCAGGTCTGCCTTTCTAAGAACTTCATAGAATCATTGAGATTGGAAGAGAACTTTCAGATAATCAAGTCCAATCATAAACCTAACCCTGCCAAGTCCACCAATAAAACAAGTCCCTAAATGCCACATCTCCTTGTTTTTTCAATCCCTCCAAGGATGAGGATCCCACCACTGCCCTGGGCAGCCTGGGCCAGACCTGGACAACCCTCAAGGGGAAAAAAATTGTTCCTCAGGTCCAACCTAAACCGCGTGTGGCACAACTCGAGGCCAGTTCCTCTTGTCCCATCACTTGTTTCTTGGGAGCAGAGCCCGACCCCCCTGGCTCCAGCCTCCTGTCAGGAGCTGGCAGAGCCAGAAGGGCTCCCCTGAGCCTCCTTCTCTCCAGGCTGAACAAGCCCAGGGGCCTCAGCTGCTCCTTATGACCCTTGTGCTCCAGCCCCTTCCCCAGCTCCCTTGCCCTTCTCTGGCCATGCTCCAGCCCCTCCATGAGCTTGGAGTGAGGGGCCCACAGCTGATTCACCCAGCAGTCAAGGTGAGACCAACTTCTTCAGCTTTGATTAGTTCAAAGAATTTGAGGGAACCTGAAGATGTCATTTGTGGTCTGTCTTCTTCCCACTTTTCTGTGCTTTAGTCCCCGCACTAGGGGCACTAAGGGGCATTTCTGCTCTCCATTAGTGATCTCCTTTGTGGGGAGGGAGCAAAGCCAGATGTGATCTCTTACCCAATCTGTATCTGTGCCACGTTTGCAGTTTGCTAAAGTTATTCAGCTTTGGCCATCTTTAAGTATTACAGGAGAGAGGCTCTTACCACACAGTGACTTGGGGATGTTAAGCTGAGTTGTCTGCAACTGTCAAGATAACCACACGGGTCCAAACTTTGTGAGGCTGCTGTCTTGTGGGACAGTTAGGATTTTTAGTGACAGCTTCTTTTTGCTTAACCAGACAATCTTAGTGGCTTCAGCTGCCAGTACTTCTGTACGTTCATACTTTGAACCATCTGAATAATCCAATTAATTTCACTAGCATGCCTAAAACAGAGCCTGTGCTGAACTGCTCAGAAGAGTAACGTCAAAAGCCTTCACTGATGCTATCTGCTCCAAAATATATCACTTTCTTGCAGTGTGTCTTATCTGACCCCTTATTTTCCAACAGTCCCTCAGCTTTATTATCCATCTATCTCTTCAAAATAACTAGTGGCAGAGACATGCAAATAGATCATTTAATTTCCCTGCAATGTCTTTATCCCCTTTAATTGTTCCCATTGCACCCTGGTACTCCACTGAGCCTTTTGATTCTCTCACAGCCTGCTTACGCCTCTTATAATTAAGTAATTTCTTCTTATTTATTTTCCTGTTATGCCTTTGGCTAATCTCCCCACCAAATCCCTCAGCTAAACCATCTTCACTTTTGTTTTACACTATTATTCTTTAGCACTAGCTTCTGTTGGGCTAACTTCCCATTTTCCAAAGGATATTTGAAGAGCTTCTTTTGTGGTACCTTTCCATTCAGCCAAGGAGGATAGGACCTCTACCTCCCTCCCTCCCTCCTTCCTCCTTTTTGTCTTTTGGGGGCTTGTGCAAATCATTTGTAACTCATTAGTGACTCACTTGAGTAGGCTCCACGCTGAACCCTTCTAGCACCTTACACATTTCCCTTTGTGTAATATTTATTTCACTTTTGTGCGTGTGTGAAAGGGTTAAAGTGGTGGGGAGGGAGGGCTGGAGGAGGGAAGAGAACACTAAGCAAAGGAACAAAAGGGATGGACTAATAGAAAGTGGTTCTGTGTTAGGCATAGAAAATTATTTGGATGCAAATCAATCACACAGCTGAATGATTTGTCTCAAAGCCTCAAGAAGAGGGAGCAGAGGGATTCAGACTCAAGTGGCACTCTGGTCTGATTTCTGTCCAGAGCCTGCATGTGCCCACCTGGAGAACCTGGGTCCTGCTTCACGTCTTTGTGTACTCAGCTGAAAAATGTCATTGTGTTCACTTTGCTTTATATCCTACACCATGTCTTAATACTGCAAATACATACGGAGAGGGAGGGAGCCGGGCAGGGGATAGCCAAGTTTCCTACACATTAAAAATCTGGTGCTGTATCTCCCAGGCTTAAAGTAGAGGGAAGTACAGCTGAGTGATTGCTTGATAACCTGGTAATTTATGCAGACACCCAAACAAAGCTTGGAATTCCTCAGCACAGAGTCTGAGAGGAAGATTTTGCTCTCAGACAAATGAAATACTTCATTGTGATTTAAAGTGGAATATAGAAGGTGCCTTGTACACACCATTTCCATATAGCCCACTGAAATCATTGTACAGCCTTTAAAAGCATCTGAGGCAGCAGGATCACAAATATGAGTTTGAATGTTCTATTAAGAAAACTTCTTTCCACAAGTGAAGCATTTTCATACTACAGTGTGGTCCTCTTTTCACACCTCCAGCAATAACACGCGTTCTCTTCATTATAACATTTGCAAAGGTGGGGTTAAATTGAGCTGTGGATTAATCCATCTTTGCCAGGCAGGCCAGAAAGCCTGGCCATGAATGATGACATCATTCTGTGCTGATGCCAACAGGAAAGTAGAGAAATGCTGGTGTGTGTGGGGCACATTTGGAACCCCTGCACACCTCTGAGAGCTTCCCCAGGGCAGCTCTTGTGGAAGGCTGACCCCCTTGAATGGGGATGCTGGGGTTGAGTACTGTAGGAGATATCAAGTGGACATGGTCTAGGGGTGAAATTGCCTTTTTCTTCACTGAAAGTCTAGTCATTTGATGCTGCTATTTGAAGGTCATCACCCATTTCTGCTGGGCAAAGGGTAGTATATTCATACTATATTGCAAGTTACCTCAGCAGCTTCTGAGAAGCTTCTAACTTAGGTAGGGATGCACAGTTCAGAAACAGCTTTTTACAAGGGATGGTGTCTGCAGGGCAGGAATGTACATTTTCCCTCAAAACCTGCAAAGAGAAAAAGAGAAAGCCTAAGAAAACACTTCACTGTTTACTTCTAGTAGAGATTTATCATCTGCTGCTGCTGTTGGAGGGCAGAGGTCTTGACGGGAGAGAAGTTTGTTTTGACTGTGTGTAGGTTTTTCCTCTCAGGCAGAATTTGAAACAATGCTCTTGTAGGCTTAGATGACTTGTTTTAAATTAAAGAAAACAGCAGAAGAGGATTAAATGAAAATCTCCGTGGGAGAACGTGGTGTGAGCCTTCCCTACAACAGACCTCAGGCCTCATCAGAATGGGAGCTTTTCTTGCCTGTAGCTCTCGAAGAGAATCTGTTGTTTGTAAATCATCTTAGTGGGAAGGACAAATGATGAGAGGGCCAGATTCAGCTTACTCAGGTGTAAAGCTGGAATAAGCCATTGACTTGTCCAAGTTGCTCTGTAAAATGCATGAGGTGGAAGCGGAGAGCGGCCCACGCTTCTCCGTACAGACTTTCCCATTACAGAAAATTCCTCAGCATTTTCCTCTCTGTCACTTGCCATCTCCTTCAGGGCCTCCATGGTTTCTAATAATCCTTCTGGAGCTGAGGGAAGCCTTACAGCCAGCCTGGTGGTAGCTGCTCGTGAATAGAGTTCCCATTTTGAGTGGCCACAGATATTTCCCGTGTTGCATCTGGTTTGTAGAATCAAGGCAAGAGTCAAAGTTTATCGTGCAAAGCCTTGGATCATTCCCTCCATTCATGCAGGGAGCCTGGCTGTAACCATACCATTCATAGTAATGTCATACTGGGTTATTTCCTTTTCTGATTTTCCTCTTTATGATAGAAGGAAAGGAAGGGAAACAAAACCAGAACCAAAAAACCTGGTGAAGCATATCCAGAGGAGCTTTGAACTGATAGCCTGAACTGGTTTCATTTCACCCCAGAGAAATATTTTCCCAAAGTAGCATAGATAAAATGCATTGTAAGGAATGCCAGAAGAATCATAAAGATTTAATACAGTGTTTATTTATCCACCACTCAGCAGGACTTCTCACATCAAGCAGAGGAATGGGAGTTTTGGAGCAGGAGTGCTTTAGTGACACTGGTGAAACAAGTCTCTTCTCAGACCAGTTCTAGCCTGCCCTTTGCTTATGTCCCATCCACAGCAAAACTGAGTCTCCTGAGGTTTGAAGATAACTGCAGCCATTCATTTTTATTATTTCTTTCTCTGCTTTGACTTCAGGAACTCCTTCATAGATATCCTTCGGGCTATCCTACTGTCCTTGGAAGTGCTCATTGAAGATCAGGAGCTTCAAATAAATGGCTTCATTCTAATTATAGATTGGAGCAACTTCTCCTTCAAGCAAGCCTCCAAGCTTACACCATCTATCCTCAAGCTGGCCATTGAAGGGTTACAGGTAGGTGGAGGGTAATGTCTGCATCTGCAACTTTCCTTGCTGCAGCTGCTGATTTTTACCTCAGCAAGCACTGGGCAGGTTGCAGGGTGGTGGGAGAAAATCAGAACTTTTCAGTGTCCCCACCACTTGCAGTACAGCTTCATTTTCAGAGGTTTCATTCTGACTGCCTTTTGCTTTTATTCTGACTGTAAATCAGGGTATCCAATCTGTGAGTGTTAGTTACTGCAGCACAAAGAAGGACAGTCAGATTAGAGAGTTCAGGGGGATTAAGATCCAGCAGCATCTGCCTTCTGCAGTGTGCAGTCCCCATGCCAGCACATCTGGATGCAGAGGGAGGGTGGCAGAAGAAGAGAGCAGCTCCCTCAGCAGATGGAGGAGCATTGTCGTGTTCATGTGGACACTCTGGAGTCGAAGGGAAAGAAGGAAGAGGGAGGACAGGCTCCCTGTTGTGTCCTCATTCTGACTGCCTTCATTTGTCACGCAGGATCCTGCTACGTTATGGTTCAGGGGCTGTGCATCCAACGGGTGCTTGCAAATAAACAGGAGCAAGCTAACACCCTGTGCTGCTGCAGGGTTAGGAGGAGGCAGCTCCCAATTTATTTGCAGTCATTGGCAACAGCAAATTTCATTCAAAGCCTGAAAGTACCAAAGCTGGTCTTACAATGGTGTCATCAGCCTGGCATCCTGTGTTGGGCAGCCTAAGGTGCCAGTGGATGGGTATTTTAATTTCTCTTTTAAAGTCACATTACTGTTGTCTTCACCCTGATAAGTAGAAAATTACCTCTCTACAAAGTACAAACCAGGACTAGACTTTCCTAACCACTGTCAGGCTTGGAGTTGTGAATGTTGCACTTTGATTTACCAGGTTTGAAAGCAAGTTGTTCATGTTTATAAAGAACATAATTAACAAGCAGTGTTGGGTTGGGGTTTCTTTTTGATTTGTGTGTGTGTGCATTTTTTGGTTGGTTATTTTTGATATTTTTTTTTTGTTATTTGTTGGTTTGGAGTTTTTTTTGTTTATTTCTTTTTGGTATTTTTTAGCTCTAATCCTTGCTGTTGAAGTGCCTTCATTGAGACCTTGTTCTGTTACTATTTTAAAAGAACTACTGCTATCCTAATGTAAAATGTATGTAAAATGTAATTAAAATGCAGGCAAAGCCTACATATGGAAAAAGAAGAGTCACCCTATGAGTTGCCAATTGTGCAGGGAGGTCACTGGCAGTGAAAAAGTCAGGTTCTATTCTTATGAGATGATGACATCTGAAGAAAAACGCAATGGTTTTACTTCCTTGTTATTTCTCACAGCTAAGGCCCTGAGCATGCACACATCCTCAGACAGGCTTACTACGTGGCTACCCTAGTCCAGGCAGAAGGCCACTGTCTACCACGAGCCAGCTGAGCAGCTTGCTGCATAAAGCCATCAAGCTGGATTCAAAACTGACCCACAGCTCAGTTTTGCACCCCAAAGTAACTAGTAAACCAGTTACTAGTACCACCTTACAAAGAGTAACTTGCCCCAAGGAACAGAAACAAGTCAGGTGGATGGTTATCTCCTGCTCATATGCTTTTTTTTCCCCAGATAATTCTGTACCATGCAGTTGTAATCACCTATGTGAGGGCATTAAAAAAAACTTTACACCTTCTCTGTGACAATGATGAATCACAGCAGGAGTGATCTTCAGGGTTCAGCAGGGCTTGGATTCTAATTCTGCAATCACTGCAGCAATAGCAGCAACAACACCAGGGAACAACCAAGATCAGCAAACAGGGGTTTGCTCCCAGATTTTCTTTGGTAATAGCCTGACAGAAGTTATGACCAACAACGTCCATTACAAGATCCATTAAAGTTCTTCTATTCTTTTTAAATTACCTAGAGTTTATCATCAACCAGTGAAGACTGGAAATGAAATTTTGGGAGGAGAGTGGAATGAAAGGAAATCAGTGATGCTTGGTTTACAAACACCTTGATCTGATACTGGTACTGATAAGGTTCTTCTTAAAAAAGGAAGAAAATAATCTTCAAATAAGGGAAATTAATCTAAGCTTCTCTTAGAAAACTGTTTAAGATACATTTATCGAGAATAGCTCCAACGCCAAGATCAAGTCAGATAATCAAGCTAACAGGTTTGGACATTATTGGAGGTTCTCTCACTTCAAAATCTGGACTGAGATACAAGATTAGGGAAAAACTCAGCTTGCTTACAATGACGTGAAGCTTTTTTATCTTTATTTTGGACAATAGATTTAAGCAAGGTGGGGATTTTTTAATCCTACTGTAATTATGTAGGATTAAGAAACTTAACGTCAGTTAAATTCTAGTAGCAGATCACTTGTTTCTTGACATTCTCTTCTGCAATCATATTTTCCATCATGTGCTTCAGGAGGAAGAGCTAAAGTATAAAATAAATTCAAAATGCAGACAAGAATCTAGAGCTTGAAGGAAAAAAGTGTAGCTCAGTATTATGGCAAATGTGCAATTTGCTTGCTTGTTTTCCAACTCCTAGTGAAAAGGATGAGCTTTTAGAGCTGATAGAAGTTTTGCAGTGAAAAACTTCTACTCTGAAAATGGCATTGTTCCAGAAAAAAATACTATGGTGAAATGTTTCCAAAATTCTCCGGAAATAAGTTATTCTCAAAAATTTGGAAGATCAAAATACTAAGTCTTCCTTTTCAATATGAGTAGTAAGAAGCACTTAATTTCTTCCTTAATTGTTGTAATTTCTTTTTCAAAGTTGAAATCAAGCTGAGATAATGGAACAGTAATTCAGATCAGCATGATCTGGCTTCATGAGCAGGATGAAGTCTTTGTTATGGTGAAACTGGGGATCTGAACAGATCCCAGGCAGTCCTCATGCCCCTGGAGACTGTGCTGAGCTGCAAGCGTGGTCCTCCCTTCACCCATCCAGACCCTGCAGGAAGGAATTGACTCCTCTGTTTGCTTTAACACATTCATATTGTGATGCCTGACATAGATGTGATCTCTGACTTCCTACTTCTGGTTGAACTATTGATGACTCATGTGAAAGGCATAGGCTACAAGATCCCCTGCTATTTAAGTATAAGATACCTGTAGTCTCTCCATAATTTCTGAACATAATACTGCTGTTGTTTGAAAATTTAGAGTGAGAATCCACATCACAACAAACTGAAGAATACTCTAAAAACACTTATTCTAGCTCAGCCTTTCTGTAGGAATCTGTAGTGCAGGGAGAAGTCTATCTATGCTATAAATAGCCTATGATGCTATTGTGTCTCCTCAGGTAGTTATTACAGATCACAGCAACAGAAAGGCAGAGACCTCTCTGTCATTGCCTACTGACAGCAGAACAGATCAAATCCTGAGTAACAAACTAGGCGAGTAAAAGCATATACAGACACATGGATACACTGGCTTGGGCAAGGACAAGTGAAAAAACCTTAGCATCTACTGTAAAAAACCCTTCAGAGCAGGCTAAAGCTGCTTATCTGTGGGAGACTAAATGCAGACTCAAAAGTCACTCATTCATTGCATCAGTTTTTTTGGCTGCTCCTCAGCCTTTCAGGTTGAAAATCTGGAAGATGAAATTCAGCAGAGCACTGAGGCCAGTTGGTGGGGTGGTGTAACCTGGTTGGGGCTCTGAGCACTTCCACAGAGTATTGCTGATTTATGGCTGCTGAGAACTGGTCTCTCTTTCCCTTCCCCCATTAGAAAGAAATGACTTGAAAGGTTTCTTTCTTGGATAGGGAAGTTGAAGAAAAGGTATATTCTAGGCTGGGTCCTTGAGGCTGGATAACCAGTTCACATCCTCAAAATATAAAAGCAAGATGTTCCTAGGTCATAATCATAATGTGTTGACATGGCCAAAAGGCACATTGAAGCTTCCCAAATAAACATGGACTTGCCTTCAGAGGCAGACAAATCTGGTCTGTGAAGAAAACACACTCTTCCCAGTAAGAATAACTTAACTAATTCCAGAAAGAGACAGCTTTGAGATCTAACGACATTCAGTATCTGGAAAATGGCTACAGATCAGAACTTAGCAGATGCTGTAAGAGGCAACGGGCTGTCCCAAACATCTGCAGCAAAGAAAACTCTCTTGCTTTCAAGTCCAGTATTTGTATGAAGTGTCAGCTTGCATATCTACACAGGTACTTGGATGAAACCATTCCCAACACATGCACACAAAAAGCATATCCATTTTTCCATTAAATGCAGCCTCAAAAGTTCCCAAATCTGTTCTCCAGTTATTTATTTTTTCCCTTCAATATTAGAATGTGCTTCCTGTTAGAGACAGTGTTTGAACTGTTGAACATGAAGTCACTGCTAATGATGAGCACTTAGTATCCATTGAAAAGAAGGACAGTTTGAATCATTCCAGCAATGCTCGTGCTATCTGTCTCCAACAGCTGTTGTGATATGTAGAGAGAGTACTCTCTGAGCTGGCAGTGAGGGTGCCTTTGAAATTTTCGGAGACAAAAAAAGGGATGGACTCATTATACATAAAATAAAGGTAGATAAACAGACTTTGCTCTCTGCAAGAGAAGGCCTGTGCCCATTGTGTGCTTATCATCTCGAGGGAATTGACTGGAACATGGAAAAAAGGAAAGCATAGTAGGCTGTAGACTCCCATTTGTCACTTGAAAATCAGAATTAACTGCTTAGCAGAACTGATCAGCCCAGACATGTTTGCCAGTTGGAGGATTTGGGGCTCTTGGCTTTGAGTAAAGGATAAGCTACAACGTGGACAGCCTGAGAAGCTGGATATGTTAAGTGGAAAATATATTTTTAATGCCAGTTATTACATTTTAATAAAGGTATCATCAGGTTGCTGATAAGAATAAGACAGGAAGTAAATACTCTTTGAGCCCTGGCAGGGAAGCAGAAAATTCAATGCAGTAAGTCTGCTTGGAACAGAATGTAGCTGTTTCTTACTGGTAGCCAGTGAAAAAAAAAGAGACAGCTAGAGTTAACACCAGTCATGCTTGAACATTCCCAACATAGCATAAATAGCTCATATTTCTCGAGCCTTTCTTCCTCTCATAAAATATGAACGTGGCCAAATGCACCTGCATCAATGTACAATATCCCTGTCCCCAGGAATTTCAGAGCTGCAGGAGTGATGCCTCTGTAGTAAGTGTTTAATTCCTGGGCAACCCAAAGAGCTTTTTCCTTTCCAGCATGAAAACTGAGTGAAAGCTTCCTGAAGCCAGAGTGCTTGCTACAGAGACCTTCTTGCTATGAGAAATAAAGTAGTTATACAAAAATAGAGGAGGGATTGTGTGTACAAGAGGAGACCAGAAAGATACAGGAGTAGTGATATTTCAGTAAGAGCTGCATGCCAACAGAGATGGAAGGAGCATGATTTTGTTTGAGATGTGGGGTGGTGATGGAGGTAGTCAGAAAAAGAGGAGTGACAATAGGACTGCAATATGTGGCATGAACTATCCCCTGAGCACAGGCAGATAAGGACTTGGCTTTCTCTAGGAGAGGCCTCATGCTGGAACCTCACTAACGACCACTTGGTGTGATATCCACATCCCCTTGGAAAACATCTGTAAGATCAGTTGTCCCCTTACACCTCCAGCTCAGTCCCTTTTTAGCACATGCCTTCAAGGATGTGTTGCATCAGCAGAACCGGCCACGGGTCCCTGACTGCTGCTGTGCAAGAGCCAGCAGCTCCAGGGAGGGCTTGTGCCAGGACTCCCTGTTCAGTGTCCACTGCTGCTCTGGGCAAGGTCAGCATTTCTGGTGTAAGCTTTTAACAGAGATGCAGACAATAACATGTTAAAATACTGCAGAAAAGCAGTGTTTTGAGAAATGTTTACCTGCTTGTTACTTGAATCCTTCTGTGCAGAAAGCCAGGACTTGTCCACCACACAATTCCCTTCAAAGACTCATCTATCATTATCTCCTCCTGAAAAAAGGAGCTTATAAATTCCTTAACACTTTCCATGATCATACACATTTGTATGGTCAAAAGAGACTACAATGTTTTCAGTAAGTTTGAGGCAAAGCCCAAACTGATGCAAAGGGGACTTTTGCCTTGATGGAGGTTGCAATCCCACCCCTGTTATGCTGTGGGGAAAAGTGATTTTCCACTTCATTAGAGTTTTCCAGGCTTGCAGAAAACATCCCTCAACAGCTGAGCAGTTTGGGGAAACGTTGCACATCAATTACATCTCTTTGTCTAGTGCTCTTGAAGCACTCTGTTTTGTTCTCAGACATTTTTATGTCTCCTAAACTGTGTAGAGCTTCACACTTGAAACAAGCATTCCTGAATAGCAGGGGTTTCTTGATGCAAAATTGTCAACCTAAAACCCCTCAAACATTTCAGTCTAAGGAAAGATGGAAACAGAGTGAAATACTCATCCTACTTCCTCCTCCCCTCCTCTCTACCCCTTACACCCCAGTGAAGCTTTCATTTTGACAAGTGAGAACTTTCTGAGGAAAAAAAAAAACACACACCATCACCACAACCCCCAGAAAACATCTCAGTGGAAATTCTTCCAGCATCTCTACTGCCCAGTGATTCAACCTTCCTATGGTTCTTTCAGGAGGTGCTTTACACCCCTTTCTGGTAGGCACATCTTAGACCATTTGACTGTATATTCTGATTCTCACTCTGAGCACACTCCCAGTTTCCAACTGTTTGCAGACAAGCCAGTTGAAAGCACGGCCAAAGTGTAAGAAACATTTCCATTTCAGGGGAGGCTGATCAACTCCAATCTACTTGCAGTGAAAACGTAGCTAAGCAAAAGCACAGCTATACACAAATACAATTACAACACAAATAGGCTTCAAATAGCATCTATAAATGACTTTCCTTCTCAGAAGGAAGGCAGAAGCAGGAACATGTGATGAGCAAAATACTTGATCTCTGTTTAAGAATTGGAGGATAACTGTAGAACATCCAATACAATGAAACTAGAATTCAAACTCATCTAGACTTGTAGGGTAATATAAAATTCTTCTATTTTCCAAGATAATTTAGAAGCTGCTTTGAGTCATAGAATACCAGGTTGGATGGCACCTCAAGGTTCATCTAGTCCAACTTTTTTAGTTGAAATGTGCTCAGCATCTGGATGAGATGGTTTCTGGTGGGTTGATGGGAATGCTCATGTGAATGGACATCTGCAGTAGTGTCCTACTCTTAACATCACTGTGAAGTCTTCTGGAGTCTCACTGGCAATCATAACTTTATTAGACTTCATTAACAATTACAGAGAACCTGGATTTAAAAGTTTCTCAGGAAATAAAATCTCATCAGTGGAGCACAAACAGCATTTACCTCCTTGGGACAGTACTTTCCTTAGCATATCATTTGATATCGTTTATCAGACTTTGTGCTCCGTGTGAGGAAAGCTGGGAGGTGACAGCCTGAGGAGATAAGAATTCCTGAATCTGGGCTGTAACTGAAATTAATGAGTTGGTAGAGATAAAGCTCTGGACTTAATTATTCAATGTGCATGGACTTTCTGCTCACATTGGGGACAATATCTGCTACTATCTCTCTCTAAAAAAATACAATTTAATCATTTTTCTGGGCAAAAAAATCACCATCCATATTTTCAGACAAATCCCAACCATGCTTTAATCAACAAGAGAACACGTGCATTCATTACCAAGCAGACAAGCCTCACTTTCTGTTGCTGGCCACTGCCTCTGCTTAAGATGAGTCAACAATCACCACAACCCTGGGTCTGTGGCTGTTTGGCATCACGTGTAAAAACCCTGTGGACAGCCAGACTGACAAAGGAAGCAGAAAACAGCCCAGCTACAGTCCTGGTCAGGTACTGCAGCAGAATTCCTGCCACTAAACTTTTCTATGAAAAGTCAGTATTTTCCTGAAAGAAGCCTGAAGCTTTTCACAGAGAAATAAATGAGGAGCTTGGCCAGGAGAGCTGCCTCTTGTTGAAACAGAGAAACTTGACTTCTCTGCAAGCTTCAAGCTTACACTTTGAGTGTATCATTCCACACACTCCTGCACAGTGCCTGCCATGGCTGTGTGGGTTCAGAGGGTCTTCTGGTCACTCAGGTTCTGTGCAAAGCACAACTCCTGCCAATGCCAGGTGAGTTCAGCCAAGGCTGTCAAATCAGGTAGCCATTATCTAGCCTTTTCCACTTCCCTCTCTGCTCTTTCTCCTCCTTTGATATTGCTTTCTCCTCTAACTATTAAAAAGATAAATAGAGCTGTGAGGTAAGGCAGGTGTGCAAGGTGTGCGTGCGGGGTTGCTGAGCCCACAGGGCTCACAGCACTAGGTATTCAAACACACCAAATAGAATTAACCATTCAAGAAATTCCCCCCCTCCAATTTGTTATACATGCCTGAGTGAATGTTAATGGGGTCACGTAGCTCTTTGAACTGCTGCTGACAGAACAATAAAGAGTTCCTGTGGTTTTCAAGGAACAGCACAGTATAATTTTGCTTGCTTTGCAAGGGCATTTCTTAATGATATCATTATACCCTCTAAACTCCTAGTCCACTCTCAGAAACTCACAACACTTCAAATGACAAGTTACCTTCTCTTCTCCCTGGGAGAATTGAATCTCAATTATAATTTATAATGTGTTACTTACTCAGTGAATATTCTTTTTCCTGTGCCTCTGAGAGGTGCCAGCCATGGTATTTTAATGAAGCACCCTCGTTTCATAGCCTCTCTCCTCTAAAACTGGAACAACAGCATTTAAAGGGCTAGGCCTCTTCTCCACTGTGCTGAATAAAGCAAGCAAATAAATTCCACCTGAACTGTCTTAAAAGACAATGAAAATAACTTAGTTTTGTCTCTGTTCCAGGGATAACTTATGCCTGAAGTGTATTGCCCGAGAACTTATAAAAAGCCTCACTAGCAAATTCCTGCCATCTGTGATAAAATTCATTCGAGTGTTTGAAGTATTTGACTGCTTGCACCCTTTGGAAGCTGTTTGTTTTACAAAGCTATTCTAGGCAAATTAGCTCAGGAATGTTTGTTAAACTAACAAAATAAATGGATGTTGCTATTAGCCTGAGTAAATTTATTTGGGATCTAACTCAAAGGATTGCCCAGCTTTGTGTATATATAGAAAAAAAAAAGGAAAGAAAAAAGCAACCCCTTGTACTTTCTGCATTAGCTTCAAAGAAAAGAACATGCTACTACAGATGTAGGATTCCAGGTTCAGACCAAGAGAAAAAAAGATCAGTAAATTATTTTGCATGCTTATGGGAGATTCTGCAAATTAGTCGTCTTTGATGATTTAGTTTTAAGTAGGAAATTTTATATAGTACAAATTCTGTAATAATTCTGTGGTTCTCAGAAATTTGCTCCAAACAGCAGAGTCCTTCGTTGGGCAAGCACATTGTTAAAAATAAATACCAGACTTAAACATAGGTGCATAGACTGGTTTGGGTGGGAAGGGACCTTTCAAACTCATCCAGTCCAACCCCTGCAGGGAGCAGGGCCTTCTGCAACCAGAGCAGGGTGCTCAGAGCCCCGGCCACCTCCCCTGGGATGGGGACAGGGATGGGGCAGCCACCACCTCTCTGGGCAGCCTGGGCCGGCCTCTCACCACCACCAATTTCTTCCTTCTCTCCAGTCTTGACCTCCCTTTTTCAGCTGAAAACCATCACCCCTCAGTATCTCCCTCATCTTGTACATTTAGGAGGTTCTATCAAACTCCACAGAGAGCAACTCCATGCCACCTGTCCCCAGAGCCTAGAGGCTGTGCTTTCAAAGCAGACCCCTTCAAATCTGGCTGGCTGGCACACTCCAAGAGGACATGGATTAACTCTTGGCAAGAATATCTCAATAGAGACAAAACATCTTTGGGTTTTTGTGTATGTTGCATCCTTTTGAGAATCCTGCCACCTCACTAGGGACAGTCTTGGGAAATGTGACATGGGTGGACTTTGGATCCTTCTGATTCCTTTGCCATTCAGCTCTTGTTGCATGCAAAGCAGATTTTTCATCCTTTAAATATTTTGAAATGCATCGATCCACCAGCTTTAGAATTATTTATCTTTTTATCTGCCTTTCTCCCTCTTCAGTCACAAGCTCGCTTTCCCCCCTACATTTCTCCAGTCACACAGCAGAGCTTTACAAGCTGAAGAGTTATTACACTGCCACGAGGGGAGGCTTTAATGAAGCAGAACAGCTAGTGTCATAGCTTCCTTTGTTTTATTATTATTTAGTTAGTTAGCTCAGCATCAGTTATGTAAAAGACTTCAGCAGCAACACATCAAACACATCGATAAACTTCCTATGAAGACGTAGTGCTGGAAGGATATTTGAAGTAGTTTACTTCACTAAATACATCAAAAAATATGCTGCTCCACTACTTTTGTTGCCACATCTCCCATGTTCTTGTTGTCCTGACAATTTCTGCCTGAACTTTGAGGTACTGTCTCCTTGGAGATTTTCTATCCACAGTAAGGAAAGCTCAGAAGGCATTTAAAACTTTTTCTGTCTTTAAAAGAGCTGTAATGTATGAGGAGGTAGAAGGGATGGTCACCTCGACTCTAGTGAGATGTCACCTGGAGCACTGTGTCCAGCTCTGGAGTCCTCAGCACAGGAGAGACAGCAGGGACCTATTGGAGCGGGGCCAGAGGAGCCACAGCAATGACTTCGTGCAGGGGTTGGGGGTGGAGGGAGAGGGATGAGATGAGCTTTAAAAGTCCCTTCCAACCCAAATCATTCTATAAGAATTGACTTTTCCAGGACTCATATACTATCAGTATCTACTGACTTGACAGAGAAACAAAAGAATTGTTGTTCAAAGACAAAAATCCGAGAAACAGCAACAAAAAAACCACATAGAAAACAAACAAACAAACAAAATTTTTCTTTGCAGTTTAACCTCTGCAGGCAGCTAATCAACACACAGCCACTTGCTCACTGCTTCTCCACCATACCCCCTCCAATAAGATAAGGAGGAGGAGGAAAAAGGTGAGACCCTGAGAACTAAGAAAAGTAAAGTTTAATAAAATAATACCAAAAAGAGAAAAAACACATCAGCACTAATGAGAATACTAATGAAATGACAAGGCAAGTGAGGGAAAGCATAAGGCTCCAGGCATACCTGAGACACCACTTTCCCTGGTCCAGCCACAAGCTTGAGCCTGGAACAAGTTGTAAACAAGCAGCCTTGGCCAGGGCCAGCCCTTCCCTTATATAGGGGCAGGACTCAGTATGGTATTGATCTCCCATTGGCTGATGTGATTGTTTATCTTGGCTGTGGCCCCTCCCAGTTGATTGGCCCAGTAGCTGCTGCTGTTAACTAACCTGGACCAAACCCAAGTCACATTTTCACCCTGAGAAAAAAAAACAAAATAAAACTTGGGACAAATGAAATAAAACTGGAATACAATGGCCAGTACATTTTTATATCCTGCTGTTGCAGGCAGAGAAGTGATAAATAAATCTGAGCTTGTGAAACCATAGCAATTCCAAGTGGGGTTTGACCCCCCCAGAAGTCCAGGTGTTGGTGGTGTGTTCAAAATCTAGATCTAGCAGAAGCAAAACTTTGAACCAGGACTCACGGCAAAGCCCTTCTCTGTGGGCTTGACATGAACAGAAATATCTGAAGTCTGGGAACTGAAAAGCTAAAGGAGCACTGGGCTGGTGCTTTGCCTGTCACCAGTGGAACCTGCTAGTCACTATTACAAGGATGAGGAGGTAGCAGTGAAGCTGCTAGGATACAGGTTTGGAACAAACAATGGGAGGCTGCTCTTCCTGCAGCGTGCTGTAGACCTGAAAGTCGTTATCTCCTAGGATATGTAGATGTTCTGTGACTTCAAGAGTCAGTGGAGAGGTTAATGTGTGAGAAATCCAGTGAGGGTGGCTAAGGAGACAGGAATTACATTTGACTACAAGCTGAGAATATCTGAAGGCTGAGAGCACGTTGGGTGAAGACACACTCACCAGTTCCCCCACTGCCCTCAGCAGCTGTGTAGTGCAGCTGGTCTAGAGAGAGGATCCAAGGCCAGATGGCTCTTTGGCCTGGCTTGCATGGCTGCCTTCTGCTCCAGAAGCAGCAGAATTTGCACCTGTCCTCAGTCATTTCTTTAAGTATCACCTCCTCACGGTAACAATTCTAAACCATTTATTTCCAGGAGTCCAAAGACACTAAGCAGAAGTGCTCCTAAAGTTTCCCCTGGGATGCAACCAATGTCAGGGTGGTGGACAGCGGTGGCAGCTCAGCCTTTGGCACTGCAGGACACAGCTCCTCTGCCAGTGCAACTGGGTGGCACCAGGATGTGCTTGTTACTGAAATACATAAAACCAGATTAGTATTGACCCTTCTATACATTAATCAAGCCCATCGTATAGAAACTACAGTTTGCTCCAGGAGTTGCTCCGTTAATGGTGTTACTGGCATGGCAGCGTGCACCTTTCTCCTCCAAACATCAGTTCATTTCCAATTCCTGGCAGGAGGGAGGGATTTCCAAATACCATCTTCTAGGTTGCCTATGTAAAGATCTGATTCTATCCAACAGGCATAAAACGAGCAACCAACCAACCACCACCTCTCTCTGAGCTCCCCCAAAAGAGGGGAAAAAACACATCCAGGAATGAAATAAAAACATCTGAGCCAACGTTGTGTAAGCTAACAGGAAATCATTAGGTATACACTGCCCACCTCCTCTGAGCTACATATTCCATTTCGAAACAAATCTGTACTTGGAGGCATCAGTAATTATTTCCATTTATTTTCTGCTTCAGTGATATGTAAAGCTGAGGTTTTGATACGGCTGCCAAGTGCTTCTGTTGATTTATATAAAAAGGTCCACAGGAGGCAGAAATATTTGCCTGAAGGATAAAAATAAACATATTCAAAGCAAACAAGATGCTAGTAAAAATGTAGTAAATTCAGAAATTGAGTGGAAAGCTGATTGTGTTTCTCCCTGTGCTTATCTAAGCGTGACCACTGCAGAGCTTGGTGGATCAAAAGCACTGGAGCATTGGCATTCCCACTGATCCATCACCTGCTCCTAAATGGTGCCATTGCCATCCTGGTGGCCTCTTTTGCAGAGGACAGCATGAAGGTCCTGGGGTGGCTGGCCTGATAAAGTGGGTGGGAGCAAGAGCTGGAGGTGAAGCTCTCGTCTCTTCATGCTGGAGCGAGCACTGCCAATGGGGAAGGAAGAGGAGGAAACACAGACCCTTTTCCTCCACCCTTTCCAGCATCCCCCCCC